>APFE031049816.1:0-66103 GCA_000404065.3 Pinus taeda
ATGGGGCACAATAGTAACAATATGGGCACTACATGGGTACATCAATATAATAAGTGGGTTGTAATAATAACAATAAGGGGTTACACTAGTAGTATAGGGGCCTAACATTTAGATACCTAAACTAGGACACAATATTCATATAAATCCAGTGTTCGTAAACTTGGAAGCATGCTACAATATGTAATGAGCTAGATTAGATTAGTTGTCACTTGTAGGTTAAATTTGAAATAAATTAAACTAATGACTAAATTGAGGAAGCACAAAACAAATATTTTAATCTAATCACATTGGCTTGAAATGTAAAACACATCACTTAATTTATGAACACTTGGACTGGGCATACACTTAGATTTCTCACACAAATCAGACTTCTCTATGCAAATCATGTTCAAGATATCAATGTTTAACTTAAATACTTCAAAAAAAAATGGTCAGAGGGGTTTTTAATCAAAAGGATTTATTAAAGCACTAGGGCCTTTCTTGCCACTAAAACAAGCATACACTCTAGTTGTCTTTTAGCCATTTTAATGGATTTTGAACTAGTTCCAATTAAGAGGTTGAGATTGCACTATGACCTTCCCCATTTGTGAGAGTCAAAATAGGTGATCACTCATAGTCTTCTACTCATCCTCTTTATTTCTCTAAAGCAAGAGTCGTACCTTCTGTTTCATTAAATCGGAAAACAAATTACATAAAATACAACAGTTCCAAAGGAACTGTGGGCCAAAGAAATATCAAACCACTTAAAGCCTAGGTCACCGAGCTAAAGGCTTAAAAACTGAGCCAAGGTCCCACAAACAAAACTACAAAACCCATGAAATACAAACAAAAGCCGAGACCATTCGATCCCCCCTTAGAGATCAGACAGCCGAGGCTTAAATCAAGGCGAGAACATGCAACCACTTTAAAATTAGAAATGTACCCGGTGAGGAAATAGGGACTGTTCTAAAAGGATTTCACGTCCGAATAGGGGGATAATCCTCTAGCATGTAGTCCGCCCAAAATCCACCGATACCCATCATGAAGCGCAACAAGCACAGAAGATAACGCACACCCGGACTTACAAACTTAACCTCGATCATCGAAATTTCCTCGCCAGATCCAACGACGGAGGATAATATTGCAAGACCTAAAAGCACGGAAAATGACCGCGCGATAAACACCCTGGACCCACCAACATGCACGCTTAATCTTGATCGTGGATTCATCATGCTTGATCCAACAGTTGTGGGACATATCGCACGCGCTAAAAGCACCGAGAATTACTGCGTGATGAGGGCAGTATTCCTTCCCGTTCCTTGGCCATGTGTTGCTTTGTGAGTGGAATCGCTCCCAACTCTGAAAAACCAATTTCAGCTTAAAGGCCCTGCGATAAACCAGAAACCACCCAGTGAGCGGTCTTGCCACTACAGAAAGAAAAACTGGGGTTTTTGAGTTTGCGAAATAAACGCCGTGGACCCACCAACATGCTCGCTTAATCTTGACCGTAGAATCGTCATGCTTGATCCAACGATTGTGGAAGATATCGCACGTGCCAAAAGCATCGAGAATTACCACGCGATGAGGGTAGTATTCCTTCCTGTCTCTTGGCCACGTGTTGCTTCGTGAGTGGAATCGCTCCCAACTTCGAAAAACCACTTTTAGCTTGAAGGCCCTGCGATAATCTAGAAACCACCCTGCGAGTGGTATTGCCACCACAGAAAGAAAAACTGGGGGTTCGAGTCTGCCGAGAAAGCCAGGAATCTGGTCCCTCACACCAACCCATCTCCTTGGACGACTGAACCAAAGGAAGCTGAAAATTCCTCCGTCCATCCATCTATCCCAGAAACAGCGTCAACCAAGCAACCTCCTCCAGAGACTTCTATGTTTTTTCTTGCTAGGGTTGAGGAGGCCAATAGTGACGTGCATCCCAAAAATGACCTCACTTTGGAAATAACACTTCATAAATAAACCAAAACATTTCATCAATAGACCAAATCAATTAGACCCCATCTCTGTGGCTCTGTTGCGAAACACCATTCTGTCCTCATTTGCTTGATCTTAACACAATGCCTTTAATCTATTCTGAGGCATCTCTTGCCAACTCAGCTCGACCCAACTTTTGGTGCAGAGCGCCCCTTGATTGGCCAGGATGTTCGCCAATTTATTTGTCATCCTTAGCACATGGGTAAAACTCATGGTACATAAGCCCAGGAGGTGAAGCTGAATCTGTTGAAAGACCTGAAGAAACTTCCAATGTTTTAAGACTTTTTCTGGCTCCATTCCATAGCTGATTCTCTTGACTGAGTTAATGATTAACTCATAATGAGCTTCAACTATTATATTCTAGAGATTATTATGCTTCAGGAATTCTAAACAATGCTCAAGAGCCATTAATTTCGCCATATTATTCGTGGTTCTTCCCAAGTGGCAATGGAAAATAAAAAGGATACAACCATTCTCATCCCTTAACACCCCTTCAAAGATTATTATGCTTCAGGAATTCTAAACAATGCTCAAGAGCCATTAATTTCGCCATATTATTCGTGGTTCTTCCCAAGTGGCAATGGAAAATAAAAAGGATACAACCATTCTCATCCCTTAACACCCCTTCAAAGCCAGCAATACCGAGTTGCCTTTTGAGGCCCCATCAATGTTGTATTTCAAAAAACACTGCGGGGGGGATGCCAGTAATCTTGCTTAGTGTCCAGTTTCATTACCTTCCTATCCAAGCCCTGTGGTATAAGCCCCTGCATACCCAACTGAAAAAGTATTTGCATTTCAACTTCTGAAGGTGGATTCTTTGTGGAAGTTCTCACAGTAGTACTGACCGTCTCCTTAAGTTGTCTTAAGATCTACTCAAAAATGCATTGGGAGGAGCTTTTTTCATTTTTGAAGATTCTATTGTTCCTTTCTTTCCAGACATTCCATATTATGAAGCTTGGCCTTAAAGCCCAAGCTGAGCGAAGAAATTCATAATCAGAGAAGTTTCGTCTCCAGTTATTAAGGATGTTGATAATGCTTCCTTTGTCCCTGTCTGTCTATCAGAAAATAGTGGCAAAAGTATCCCACAAACTGGGGAGGTGAAAATACAATCATTGAGAAGGTGCTCCATTGTTTCCTCGTGGGCCTCACAGAGTTGGCATCTAGAAGGGCCCAGAACACCCCTCTTTCGAATGTTTTCCTAAGTCAAAATTTTCTTATGATGAACCAACCACATGAAGAGTTTGATCTTCATCCATCCTTGATGCCTCCATAAGTTCTGCCAAACCCTGTCCGGTACATTGGTTTCTAACTCAAGGAGTTTGCATTTTGCCTCCTTAAGATTGGAGGTACCTTCATTTTTGTTACCCCATCTAAGTTGGTCAAGCCCACTTGTCACTAAAATTTTCCTTTGGTCTAACATTTTTAGAAGTGCCTCAGCTTTTGCTTTCAAGGGGCTATCATCTTTGTAATCTATATTCTTCTAGGTTCTCCATTTTCCTTCACTATTGGTTTGATCCCAAAAATATTTTACCCTAAGAAACCATTTGGTATCAGTTTCTTTCTTGAGGTCCAGAAAGTCCTCCCTTAACAGTATAGGTTCTTGTTGCCATTTATCCTCCCAAAACAAAGCAAGATCTCCCTCTCTGATTTCCATAAACTATTTTTTTGTACTAAGCTTCTATTCTCCCAGGCCTTATTCCAGATGTGTGAGCCTTTTATGATGCCATTCATCCTTATGTGATCATTGTCTTGCCAAGTGTTGGCATATTTTTCTTTCCAGATACTAGCCCACTGAGCCTTTGGATCTTTTACCTAATGCCGCCATAATTTGGCCCCTCAGACTTTGCTTAGTACTTCTAGATCATCCAATCCAAGACCCTCATGATCTTTAGGTTTGCAAATCTTATCCCAGGCTACCAAGGCCCATTTCTTTCTCTACTCCCCCTTATCCCAAAGAAAGTATCTTTGAATGGTTTTAAATTATTGCAAAACTCCTTTTGTAACTGGAAGGGCTGATAGCATGAAGACGGGGATAGATTGAAGAACAACTTTTGTGAGCACTAACCGACCAGACAAGTTTAAAGATCTCGTAGTCCATTTCCTGATTTTATCCTGCATCTTGTCAATCACTAGCTCCCAAATACTCTTGTGTGAAGGTTTATCAGTTAGAGGAACTCCCAAGTATTTGGAGGGAAGGACATCCCTTTGAAAGCCCATAATTCTGGAGATATTTCTTTGAATAGCAATATTGGTATTAAAGAAAAAAAAATCTTAGATTTGGAGAGATTGACTTCCAGACCTGTAGCCATGGCAAAGTCACATAGGATTTGTTTATAGGCTAGAGCTTCTTTGACCGTGGGGATTCCCTGCAGCATGGTATCATCAACAAATTGTTGATGGGACAAAGCCTGTCTAGTCTCAGAAAGTTGGAGCCCCTTGATGTTGTCAACTTCTTTCGCATGCTTGATTGACTGACCGAGTCCTTCCATCATGAGGATGAAGAGAAAGGGAGGGAGCGGATCGCCCTACTTGAGGCCTCTTGAAGGAGTAAAAGTCTTGGAGGGAGACCCATTAACCATAATTGAAAAACTAGAAGAAGTCACCAGGGCCATGACCCATCTTACCCAGTTATGATCAAACCCAAAAGCTATAAGGACCTTCCTGATATAGGTCCAATTCAACTTATTGTAAGCTTTGGCTAGGTCCAATTGCATGATCATGCCAGCCTTCCTGTTGCTTAACAATGAGTGCACCACCTCATGCGCTTGAATGATATTATTGAGAATTTGTCTGCGCTCCACATAACCAGATTGCTCCACAGAAACTAGAATAGGAAGAAGTGGTTTGAGTCTATTAGCAACAACCTTAGAAATTATCTTGTACACCACATTGCACAAAGCTATGGGTCTAAACCTGTCTGGAGTCTGAGCATTGTCCTGCTTGGGGATCAATGAGATGAAGGAAGTATTGAGCACCTTCAAAATGGTTCTATTCATTCTGGAATCCTCCACGACATTCAGAATGTCTTGTTTGACAATGTTCCAGCAAGCCTTAAAGAAATCCACATTGAAACCATCAGGGCCTGGTGCTTTACCATTCTACATTTATTTGATGACCTCACTAACCTCCTCTTCAGTCACTGGCCTATTAAGACTGAAGTTATCCTCTCTTGTTACAAGCCTAGGTATATGCCTTGTTAAGTCCCTTATATAATGATCTCTATCTGAAATGATTTCCTTTGCTATACCTCGAAAGTGCTGGACTAACATAGTTTCTATTTCTTCATGAGAATTAAGAAGATGACCTCCCTCATCCTTGATCGAAGAGATCTTATTATGGGATCTGTTCGCCATGGTGGATCTATGGAAAAATCTAGTGTTTCACTTCCCTGATTTTTGTCTCCAAAATATTTCCTCATGTTTACATAAATTCTCCTAGTCTTGATGATGTTCGGTAACTTGATCATTTCTGACTTTGTCAAAGCCATCCTTGATAAGGGCTTGATTGAGTTGCTGCATTTTGTCTTCAACAACTTCTTTCGCTTCAAAAATATTGCCAAATTCATTCTTGTTCCAGTCTTTAAGTCTGAGCTTG
Source organism: Pinus taeda (assembly GCA_000404065.3). NCBI lineage: Eukaryota > Viridiplantae > Streptophyta > Pinopsida > Pinales > Pinaceae > Pinus > Pinus taeda. The sequence continues at coordinate 5,560 of APFE031049816.1, forward strand.
ACGTGCTTTAGTATTTTGTGTAGCAAAAACATTCTTGTACCCTGAATAAGCAGATCCACCATTTTGCAATGTTGCTGATGAAATCTGGGTGGGTGAGCCAGATGTTCTCAAATATAAAAGGACTGTTCTTGGGGGTGCCAATGCCCTGAACCTCAAGTTGTACAGGCCAATGGTCCGAGCCTCCAAAGGGGAGAATTCTCGCTATCATTTCCTTGTCGGTGAGCATAAGGTCCTCTGAGATTATGAATCTGTCTAACTTTGAGGCTACTTGAGACTCTCCTCCTCTTTTATTGTTCCAAGTAAAGAGGCCATTACTCATATCCGTGTCAACTAGATTCATACTATCTATAAAATTTTGAAATGCTATGGAGTCTTTGCTTAAAGTTCTGGTTCCTCCTTTTTTCTCTGAAAGTGATTTGATCATGCTGAAGTCCCCATCCATGATCCATGGTACTCCTACATGTCTATCTCTTAGATCCACAAGAGAATATAGAAACCCGAGTTTATCATCCATTCTTTGAGGGCCATAAACATTTGTGACCAGATAAGTCTCCCTATCTCCCACAGGTTGAATAACCACTGATAAATAATTCCTAGATGCCTCATCATCTATTATGCCAAGCTTTTGGGGGTTCCAAAGAGTGAGTATGCCTCCTGCTGTATTACCTGCTTTAACTTCTAGAAACTCAAATCTATTGAGCCATTTGTCGTGAATCTCTTTTTTTGAATGGAACATTTAGTTTCCTGGATAAAGATCATATCTGGAGCTTCTTATTTCATTCTATTTCTAAGTATTCTTTGTTTTCTTTTACTACCTAGACCTTTGTTATTCCAAGATGTGAACTTCATTATTAAAGATTTGTAAAGGAGTAACTGGTTAGATCTTTCATCTTACCTGAATCTATCATTAGCTTTCCACATTACATCAATAACTCGTTCTGCTTTTTTTTGCCTATTTTCTTTCCTGTGTTTCTAGGAGCTAATCCTGGTGTGGTTTTCATAGTTTTCACACCTTCGTTGTCCTGCTTTTCATTGTTTCTTTGCCTTTACAACCCTTTACCCTGTGTTTCCCATAGGAACAACTGCTATACTCTGTTGAACTTTTCTTGAGGTACTGAGTCTACCCCTCCCATGGTTCCCTGTTTCAAGAACCCTTCCATATCTAGGTGTTCTCTATCAAGAATCTCTTGTAGTTCATGATCCTCCATTTCCATCTCACTCTGGGTCATTTCTTGGTCCATCTCAAGTTTTGAATCGCTAAGCATAGTCTCTTTTTGTTTATTACTATCCTGTGTTTGTTCCCTATCTTCTTCTTTCTCCTTCTCCCCTGGGCTTCCTTCCATTACCTGATCTACTTTTGTTATTTCTTTCTCTTCTTTGAGAACTTGGAACCTGTTCATACTTGCCTATTGCTCTCCTGTTTGTTGTTGCTTTTGCCCCCTTTTCCTCTATATCCTACTTTATGAAAGTTTTCAGTATCTTTCATTGTGGTTGCTTTACTTCTGTTCTCTATTTTACTGAGAGGGAAGTCTCTAAATAGGTGCCCATGCTCATGGCACCTACGACATCTGAAGGGAATATGTTCATAATCTACTGTTTGCACCCATTCTTCCTCAAAAACTTCCAATATGACCTCATCCAGTAAGGCTCTAGAAAGATCCATCTCCACACATATTTGTGCGAAGGAAGTGTATTTTCCCCTTTTGGTGGCCTCAGAGGCTTTGACAAAATGCCCTAGTTTATTTCCTATGGCAGATAACGATTCCATTTGCTAGTAATCAAGAGCTAGGGAGTAGAGTCTTACCCAAACCGGGACTGAAGTGAAAGTCTCTTGCTCCAGAACAAAATTCATCATCCATGGCTGCATGTAGAGGCCTGCTGCAGCGTAGAAGTAGGGTCCTCCTTCAAACACCCTGTCTTTGCCCTCAATATTTGTAAAGACCACAGTGAAGAAACCCTTTGACCCAAGATGTAGGTCTATGCTTCCTTTTGGTTTCCAGTGGTATTTAATCCACGCTTGCAATGCCTTTTCAGTGGGCCATAATCCCATGAATTTACAAATGATAGCATAGGTCTGCATGTGGTCCCTGTGTGCTTGCAAAGCAGGATCATTTAAAACTACTCTGGGAGTGACCTCAGCCTTGGGTTTACATGGCCCCTTTTGCGCCTTGTTTTCTACTCCCTGTTTCTTATCTTCTTCCTCATCGTGTTTTGTGTTGTTTTCCTCCCTTGGTTTGGTAAAATCTTGATCCTCTTCCATATTCCTTTTCCCTTCTCCTGAAGGACCTTTGACGGATTCTATTGGTTTCTTAACTCGGCTGGCCACTACCTGCCTGTAAGAGGGAGTGGAGCTCCCCCCTTTGCGTGCCTCCATGGAGCTCAGAAACCTGAAACCCTAGCTCTTCTTCTGCATCTTCTGTCTGCAGTCCCGCCTCCCCTCTCAATATGTTCTTCTACTCATCCTCTTAACCGATATGTTCCCAAACCATTAATCTATTAAAATAAAATAGTATATGAAAATCAAGGACTACAGTGTTTGTTAGCTCAAGGTTAAGTGGAAATTTTATCAAGAAGTTGGGTCCCTCTTCACCAAGAAAGATGGTGAATGGCACTTTGGGGTGCTTCGATTGAGTTTGCCAATTAGATTGTTCCTTTAAAAATCAACTACTCTATGATAAATAAAACTCATAAACATACTTAAATCGATAGCAAAAAGAAATATTCTATTGATGGAATATTGGATGAATGTGGTTTCTATGATATACTTATGCAATATAGTCACATGTGGCTCATAATGTTTAGTGAGCTCACATTAAGAATCAAATATGACTGTTGAGTTGAAAGTTTTTTATTTTTTTTTTTTTTTTTTTAAGTTGTCGTTTTCACCCAATTTATGCACTTTCTCATTGGTGCAAATTTAATTAAGAGGCCAACTTTTGCCACTTACAAAGTAAAATTTGTAACAAACCAAGAAAACTTTTGCAGACATTGATATTAACGCCAATAATGATTCCTTATAATTCCTAGATAGTGATCTAGTCAAGTTATGCAACAATATGGAATTGTCAACTTTGTCCTTTCCCCACTTTTCTCCAACTTTGATTTTTTTAGCGAAATTGGCTACTCCTAAACTAGGTAGTTTGGGAAAAAACTTCACTAAGGAAAAGTATCTCCCTTGATGAATAGATAAAATTTCAAGTGAATAAACATTTATAGTTTTTTCGTTTAGGATCCCTTTCCTCCTTTTAAAATCCCTCAAAAGTGGCATGGAATAATGGATTTCAACCTGTTTTAGAACCCCCATTCCAAACCACTTGGATTTCGGTCAATTACTCCAATGGGTATCTTCATGCCTGCCTTTTTTTACTTTGTGTCAAAATCCCATCAGTAACAAGGCCATTGTCTAGGAGCACCATCTCATTCTTCAAAACTCACTAATTTGGAGTTATTGGCAAATGAGAGAATACTTGGTTAGTGGGCTCTCACTTGAATTCTTATAGCCCTTCCAATTATGGACATACCCATAAAATTTCATTTGCATCTAAGTTATTGTACTCTTAATATGGCCAAAGTTTTGGCTCGAGACTTTTTTAGTTTAAAACATAGAGTAACTTTTGTTGATGTGGAAAATATGTTGATGTCGATGTTCATACAAGATCGTTTCTTTTGTGATGTTAAACAAAAATGCTTAAAAATCATGAAAATACCATAAATGCAACATCCATGAAGAAGCAACACAAAATGAAGACATCAAAGACAATGTACCAAGATTTGTTAATGGAGTTCACTCGTAATGTGTGAGCTACATCTTCGAGCCCAACTTCAAAGTTGAGACTCCTTTTTATTATCTCAACGAACTAATGGAAAATACATGGCAATACCTCACTTTTGAGAGTGACCTAAAAATTCGCTACTCAAATTGCAACTTATTCCATACCAGTAGGTTTGCCTCGAATTCTGCAACTTTAGAGTATAAACATGACCACCTTTTGACATGTGCAAGGCTACCTTGAAGTTTGTGCCAAGCATTTAGTGGCACATGTGGGCTTCTACCACAAGCCATCAATTCGCTACTTAGATCCCAATTTTGAATGCACCATTGAATTCCTTGCAAAATTTCAAGGAAAAAAAGTATAAACTTGATTGTCTTTTCACAAGTGCAACTCCATCTCATAAAACGTGCCAATCATTAATGATACACATGGGCTCCAGCCATGAGCCCTCAAATTTGCTGCTTATATCACAATTCTAACCGCACAAGTAAATTCCTTGCGAAATTTTGTGAAAAATGACTATAAACTTCATATGGTTATGTCACCTTCACCTCTTGATACCTCAAGGAATCTTCAAGATTATAAGAATAATCTTGTAAAATATTCCCTAGAATATTCTAGGAATCTATCTCAAAAAATGTGTCCAGCGAGGGCCTCGTTCTTTGTGTTCTCTGTTCCACCGTGCATTAGTATCTTCACCCTCCAGAACACAGATGGGCAATGTTTTAAATAATATTGTGTGGGAAAAGTTAACAATGTCTTTGTTAGCACACTTGTTTGGCACTCCTAAGTTTGACTTTGGTATGTGGGGAGGTCCGAGGGTCAAACTGGTTGGCCTCCCACTTGTTTTGTTTTTATTACATACATGACAAAGTATATTAACCATATAATATATGGTAAACCTATATGTATGCCCCACATAACACACCATATACAAACAAAAACCCATGCATGAACCAAGTTGCCAAAGTAAAATGGAGGGTGCACACACATTCCAAGGCCACTTGGCATAAGTTGAGGTTCCACATGGAGCTGTGTGATTGGGCCACATGACAAACCCTCATTGGTCCACGTGTGGCACCTTGCACCGTGTCATATGCCTAGTTAACACCTCTACCCTATGTTCTTCAAACTTGCCACATCAGTTGCCATGGGTCCCACCTAGGCCTGCTTATTAGGTTGCCACATGGAATCTCATGGGAGTGCCACATGGCACCCTAGGTTGACTTTTGACTTTGACTTTTCATTGTTTGTGACAAGCTTTATATGAATGTAACTCCCTCATACTAAATTGGATTGAGGTGTCGTTTGCGCCGTTGGAATCGACTCACCAACCTCTACGACTTGGTGTTGGTTTCGCTAATATTTGAGGATTTTTAATTTTGGGTGTTTTCAGATCCTCCTGGATCACATGTTGGATTGACATGGCACCCTAGGGTGATGCCATGTCACATCTCTTGAGCACCTCACATACCTTGTCACACCCAACCTCCTTCCTTCTTCCCTCTCCTTCCTTACCTTTCCTTTCTCCTCTAATTTTCCTTTGGCCCCACTTAGTTCTGACAATCCACGCAACATTATCTCTTTCACTCCATGCTTGTGATGGGCCATGATCTGCATCTTTTCCTTGGCATGCATATCCCTCATCCTTTCCCTAAACTTATGGTGAAGATTCTTTAAAGGTCAATAAGATGTGCATGGGTTAACAACACATTTAAATAACGAACTTTAAAAAAAGTGCTTGATTCGATATTGAAGACAAGATTAAGATTGACAATTATCATGTATTGTTTGAGTTTAAATAACATGGGATTTAATTTGATCTCAATGCCCTACATTTAGATACCATGCTACCATGCATTATAATTTGATGGGTTGTTGGGGTTCGGGAAAAATTCTCAATACCACCTTTCAAAACTGCCACAAGCCACTTATGTGTTGTGCCCATCCACATCATCTAGGGCATGCCTTGTTCTAGCACAATTCCCAAAGCATGCCACCATGGACGTGTAAAACACTTGAGCTTTCCATTGTATCCCTACCATCATGGCCTGTCCACATCATTGATGATGTCACCATTCATATCATCATCGACGCCACTATGCAAAAAAATCCCAAATTTCCCAAAATTTAAAAAAATCCATATTTTCAAGAAAATGTTTCAGGCCACTAAAGGCACCCTTTGTCTCAACCTCTATTAAAATGAATCTATTTATCTGCTCATATGACCAGAGAAATGCAATTGATGCTTTGATATCAATCTATAACATACTGTCACACCTCACTGTCTTAAAATTCACATTATCGGGTGAATTTTAACATTTAATACCATCCTTTGATAATCAATAATCATGCATGACAAAGAAAAACTCATATAAATATCAAGAAACACCAATATATGAAAATGCAACTACTCATTAACATATATAACATTAACAATATAGACAAGTCAATGTAATCACAAAAAAAAATATAACATAGAGAAAACAAAGAACTTTTCCTAATAAAAGCTTCACACTGATTGGTTGCAGACGTCAGACATTCCACCCAATCTCATGCCATTGCATATTAACTCTCTATAACATGTCACCTCTAGGTTAAGGTTATGAATCCACAAAGACAGGTGCCTATGCGACTCTAAGTCCCAAATCAATTCAAATATCAAGTTGTTACAATTGTGTTTTCATTCTTGCACTCACATAGATCCCAGTTTACTAGCCCCTTCCCCTCGGCGTGCAAAACCTCAAAAAAAGAATTCCCTTCTATACAATGCAATCCATTAAGTTATTCTCTTTCTCTCCAACTCTAGTGGCATTGGCTAAGAAATCTCAATGCTAAAAACTCCAGGGAATCTCACATTTGGACAATTTTACTCAATTGTCATGACTCTTATGCACACAAGCATATTTTCTAACTATTGGAATAATCAACAATATAAAATTATCAACCAGCTTTGGATTTTTTTAGCGAGCTTTCCTTCCCATGTCATTAATAGGAATAAAAACAAATAGTCATGAATAATCAATCCATTAATAATAAAAAAACATGGTTAAAATATGGATGCTTACAAAGCACCATGTGGATTCCCCAAGAAGTTCATGTAACCACCTTTTTCTCACTAATTCCCAGATGGATACATTAAAATATAGCAATTTGGCTTACCTCCTCAAGACCCCCTCTCTCGTAAAATCATATCCCTTATAACTCTATCTTGGTTTATCTATTATTGTGCCAAGAGACACTCTCTAGCCCAATATCGAAATGATATTGTAATGACAACATAAACATTTTAACGCGGTGACAAAAAAGAAGAAGCACAAATCTATAATTAAAATTACAAAATAAAATAATTCCCAAATGGATACATTAAAATATAGCAATTTGGCTTACCTCCTCAAGACCCCCTCTCTTGTAAAATCATATACACTATAACTCTATCTTGATTTATCTGCCAAGAGACCTCTCTAGCTCAATATGACAATGATATTGTAATGCCAACATAAACATTTTGACGTGGTGAGAAAAAAGAAGAAGTGCAAATCTATAATCAAAATTACAAAAATAAATAATAACATCAATAATTATAATTTTAGCTATAAAATTTTAAAGTTAAATCAAACTATAAGATCAACCTGTATTACAAGCCCATGGTATTACATAACCCATGGTATTTATTATGATTAAACACATTTAACCGGGCAAAGAAACCTATTATAAAATTCAGAAATACAAACTTAAATTCATCTTAACTTTAAACTTGATCTCTCTCGACACTTAATAAATCTATATTTAAAATAAATTTAAACTAATACATAACCATTACTATATTTTTATTATTAATATTAAAAAAAATAATATTATTATAATCTTCATCATTTCATCTCGAAATCAACAAAATACAAAAATAAAAAATAGAATATTCTTGTGATCCTATTGCCAAACATGTTCATGCCAACAACAAAGAGATTATAAATGGAAACAGAATGCATAATGCATTAGATGGGGCTTTCCAATTAACTTTTCTCAATACACACATTCAACAAATCAAGAAAACCATCTATCCCGGAAAGTAACCCTTCCAAACAGTACTGGCTGAATATATAATCGGTTAACATTTGAAATCTCGCCTTGAATTTCCCTCCAATTCTCCTACCTCTTTAACAATCTTCTCTGTTCTTCGAAAAAGAATCCTCTGTGTATTATTTACTACCTTCCAATCGCAACAAGAAGAAACAACGTCCACATACAACATATTTGCCATCAAATTTATCAACCTCTGCCACACTGGAATGATGACCAATGCCCTTTCATCACCATGATAGAAGAGGAGCTGCGAAGAATGGACGCGAATGATGTGAAAGCCGATCAGCCAATTTGGGGATTCGGCTCGGACAATGATGACACAGACATTCAACAACAATGGAGGTCAGTCGAACCCTTAATCATATCTCCAATTTATTTTTCTCAGACACCCAATTTCCCAAGTCCACTGATTCAATCCATTACGTAACACTTACAACTATTGTACTGCAGGAAAATGTTTGAGGATATTTCCAATTACGTCGGGGACGATCCTCTGCTGCCGTGGCTCAGGTAAGTAATTCATTCATCCCTTCCATCCTGGTGGTTTCGGTGTCATGTCTTGTGGGTGTCCACGGTTTGTCGTGACTATTTATGTATGCTGCAAAGCTATCTCACCTCAATGGCACATCACTCTGTGGAGACTTCGTTTCACATTAACACTCACCTTCTGTCATGCTGGATCTAATAATTGAAACGAAGAGCACCAACACCTCCTGCAGGTGCGTCAAATGGGTTCGAGCCACATTCTCCCACGACACCCAAAATATTTATATCAAGAAGCTATTGGAGACCTGCACAGCCACATTTCAGAATGATGACAAGTACCGGAATGATATCAGATACTTAAAACTCTGGATCTTTTATGTAAGATCTCAATGACATATCCATTTTTTTTTCTTTTTTCTCTTTCGAGTAGATGACTCACAGAAAGCAAACAAGCAGACCCTTGCCATGATTCGTGCTCATTTTGTTTCTTTTGTGGAAATGTTAACAGGCAGATAGCTCTCAGGATTTCGACCAGGTTTACTCAACCATGGAGGAAAAGGGTATAGGTCGATTCCATTCTTTGTTCTACGAAGCTTACGCCATATATTTGGAATTGCAAAGCAAACTAGTCCAAGCCAATGCAATATACCTGTTGGGCCTATCAAGGTACACTCTCTCACTTCCATTTATGTTCTAAGGTGAGTATCCAACATACATGGTTGAGGGAATAAGCATAACATATAAGAATAGAACCAATTGAGGTCAAACGGAGACCCCTTGTGATAATATTTTGTAAGTGCATTGTTGCAGGCAGGCACAACCTTACTCAAGATTGAAGAATATGTACGCACACTTCCTTGATCGCATGACTGAACTTGTGACTACCACTGCACGGGAGGTATCTTTTGCACCATCAATTGCAACCTGCTGCATTGAAATTGCACAAATACTAAAAGCATAATCCTTTTGTGTTTTTTAGGGCAATGAAGCCTTCTTTATCCTAATGATTATATCTAGTTGCAACGAATGTGATGTCTGAAACTCGATTAGAATGCCAAAATCCGAAGTGAGGTTCAGCTGATAGCTTTTGACCCAACCTCTTGCCCCAACCTCTTCTTACCTACATGTAATATGGCCATTGAGACAATTGGAAATCATCATATGGAATTTTAGAGAGACAAAGTGCTCATTGCATCTTCAATCAATGTTAATCAACCCAATGTTCCCGTAAAAACCCAAGTTGGGGAAACCGGTGCAACAACTGAGGGTTTTATTATTATGCAGCAGTGAAATCTGAGTACAATCTATGGATACCCAACTGGCAATCCAAACAACAAGTATTTGACAAAAATAATTAGAGAAAAGAAATTCTCTCACTCCACAAGCAATCTCGACACTGGCTCCTCCTAAAAAATTAGTCGTCTAAACCCCAACGTAGGCCCTCTGTGCAATCCTTGCGTTGCCTTTCACACGTGTGGCTTAGATCAACCTCTAAGCAAGCCGTCTTGCCTGCCTTTGCTGTTGGAAGTGACTCTCCGACCTTTTGGAAGAATTTCCCGGCCTCTGGAAGTTGAATTGACTTCCTCCCCAGCGAAATCGAACTGCTCTGCTTCAACTACTTGCGCAGTGCTTGCGCTGCTTCTATGTGGATCACTTCTGTCACTTGCTGCTGCCTCTCCAGATCTTGAAAACTTCCTCTAGATCACTGTCCCTTCCCCTCATTGTCTCTACTTTGATCTCTGGCTCTACGGCAACTGCTGTTGCTCTCTGGAAATCGATCTGCCAAGGAAATCGAACTGCTCAGGTGTCTTCTCCAAGTGCCCATCCACTTCTTATAATCTTTTATTGGAACACTAATGATCAAGATTAAAACTTAATCAAGGGCCAAGATCATATCAAAGTCGATTCATGTGAGTTTCTAGAGAATTTTCACCTTGACTTAATTAATTATGATTAATTAACTAGTTTTCTTAGGTTTAGACCTAGGAAACATTAAAAAATAGGTTAATAATCTAATGAAGTCATCTCTAGGTGGAATTTTTAGAAACAATTTATGGTTTATGGAAATCTCATGTATTCTAGCCTCTCCACCAAGTTTTGTGGCTAGAATACATCCGATGCTACAAAAACTAACATTAGTCACAAAAATATTAGAATCAAATCTTCAAATTACGTGTTTTCTTCCATAAGCCATGTTACGAGAGACGATCCTCCTTGAGAATGCTTTGCTCTTGAAGCGTTTTCTCAGAGGGAGCATTAAGGAAACACCTTGGGAGCATGCTTCTTGGATGCTCCCTCAAGGGAACATGCAATGCCCCCTTTATAGAATGGTCCAATTCTAGTGGCGAATTAGTGCACACATTTGCTAAGATCTTTAATTTTTTTCTTTCATGAATTATTACAAACACTTTGCTAGTGACAATTTCCTATTTGGTATGAAAATAAGGAGAAACTTCACGCAATAAATCAAGAAATCACCACATATAACATAATTTACGAACTGAACACCAATTAACCTAACCAATTCTTTCTTCAACTAAATTATGAAATTTCACACATAATACACTAATGAAACCTGGAAATTGCTATAATATTTTGCATAATTTGGCTACATGGATGAATGCAACTCAACTGTCACAAAATTACATTAATTACCTCCAATAAGTTAGGCCTACCCAATGATATTCAACTTTCCTCTAGAAAAACCTAACAATAGAATTTGGCCTCCAAATAAAAGGAGTGTTGCTATAATGATGAAGCGTGTCTCCTTCAACTCCCATGGTCGCTTATAATTAATTTTCTTCAAGTGCGCACCTATGAGGAATTTGGATGATCCCTCCTTATTGATCAATTAGGGTGGACAATTTGACCACCGAAACCAATATTGATTAGTTGGGGTGGATGGTCTCACCACCAAAACTTATCTCCACTAGGGATTCATACTGTTACGCTCAGTGCTAAGAGCTCTATAAATCAAAATTCCAAATATCCAATTCATACCCAAAAGTGAGCTCCGATTCTTTTTTTTACAACGTTTTTCATTATAATACCATGGGTCAATACCATAGGTCATCAAAATACCATGGATCATTAGAATACAATGGGTGATCAAAATGTTGATTTATTAGTGCTAATTTAGACAAGCACACTTTTTTGCCACTGATAATTACTTCCAATGATATATAATCTTTTTTAGCATATTTGAAAGCATCATAAAGCACTTACACTCAGAAAATTCAATAGTAGATCCAACGGAAACAATAAAGATCACAGTAAAAAAACATGCACAGTAGACACCAAATTTTTTCACCTAGGAAACCCAAACTCGAGAGAAAACCCAACAATCTTTTCTAGGAGAAATAATTTAGTTCAACAAAAGTAAAATCTGAGTTTTCAAGTCAAAACTTGGTCAACCTAGACCAACAATCTAGTGCAGGTCAAACCTGGTCAAATAGGCCTAAATTCAGCCTCTTGCAACTGCCCACAAGTTTGATCAACCGTGATTCAAACAAGCCAAATTTCAGCCTCCTGCTGTTGCCCAGAAGCTAGGTCAAACTGCCCAGAATAGAACTCGGTCAATTGCCTAGAAAACTCGGCTAATTGCCTCAAAAGTTTTGATCAAACTACCTCAAAATTTTTGGCCAAATTGCCTCATAAATTTCGGCCAACTGCTTTAGAAATTTTGGTCAAACTATCTCAAAAAATTTGGTCAAATTGCCTCAAAAGAATCTTGGTCAAAACATCTCAGATAGACCTAAAAAGAACTATGGTCAACACTGGTTAAACTTTTGATTAGACTTCGGTCTTCTTCTCCTTCTCCTTCACACATGTGAATAGAAGAACATATATTTTTTGCGATGATTTGAATTGATGCCAAAATGAGGGAGGTCGAATGTGTATATATAGTGGTCAAAGGAGGTGGGTTTTTTGACCCAGGGTAACACCCATTCGCATGATGGGGCCGACTTGAATTTATAGAGCCTACATGAGCTCATATATATATATATATATTATTATTATTATTATTATTATTTATTTATTTATTTATTTTTATCTAAATTTGGCCGACTTGTATAGATGGGGAATATCGACCACAACTACCAAAAATCAACATTCCCTCTTAGCTAGGGAGGTATTCACCTTGACTTATTCAATTATCCCCTTTGTTGAACAATTTCTCCATCCCAAGAAAAGATTGAATGAGGCCATTATGTAAATGTATCCATCCACTTCATGTTCTATCCAATAACCATGTGGAAAGCATCCTACATCAACATCATGCAAAGGATCTAGTTACCCACTAGCCAAATATCCTTTGCAAAGGTTCTAGTCACCCACTAGCCAAATACCCTTTGGCGATATGGTCGGGTATCCCTTGATTGGAGAAAACACAGGGCTATTCCTAGGTCACCAACTATCTAAGTTGTCAATTGGTACTAGGTCAGTATCCTTGACCAGTGGTGAAACCTTGGGCCTACTTACCATTCCCTCATGTCGTCACATGATACTTGAATGGTACTAGGGCACTCATTCTACCCACTAGCCAAGTAACCCTTGGCAATATGGTCAAAATCTTCTGACCAGGGGAGAACTCCAAGTCCTGATGCTCTATTGGCCCTTCTCCCTAGCCACATTACATGGCCCCTGATCAATACCCTTGACCTAGGGACAATGTCTGCCCTTGATGCTACAACATCAACACTCCCGCTCAACGAGGGGGGCATTCTCAACCATTCCAAGCTTGTCCTTGAAGTAGGCAAACTTCATTTGGGGCAGAGGCTTTGTGTGAATGTCAACAACTTTCTTGTCTATAGAAATTTATTGGAGCCTTACTACTCCCTTCTGTACAATTTCCTAGATGTAATGGTACTTGATCTCAATGTGCTTCGACTTGCCATGGAAAACTGTATTTCCGAAAGCTTCACACAACTTTGATTGTCACAATATATCACGGTTGTTTCCAGCACTTGATCAAACAATCTTGCGAGTAGCTTTTGTATCCACACTGCCTCACAACTCGCCAGACTAACTGTAATATATTCAGCCTCTGTAGTGTTGAGTGCGACAGATGTCTGCTTCCTGCTCATCCAAGATATCACAACAAAACCCAAATTGAAGCAACATCTTGATGTGCTCTTCTTGTCTTCAACACTCTCTGCCCAATTGGAATTTGTGTATCCTTGCAACTATGCTTCACCATTTGAGACATGTCTCAACCCATAACTGAATGTACCACGCAAATATCTCAACACATGCTTTGTCGCAATCCAATGTACATGCCTCGGTTCCACCGTGAACTGGCTCAAAGTTTTCACTACAATGCAAATATCAGGTCCGGTACTAACCAGATACATCAGTGAACCGATCAATCATTGATACATAGAGGGATCCACCAAATTTGAATCAAAGTCTCTCAACTTCTTTAGATTGGTCACCATGGAAGTGGCCATGGACTTGCAGTCCATCATCCCAAACCTTTGAAGGATTGTAATAATATACTCCCCTTGACCAAGGAAGATCTCACCTGGCTTTTGCCACACTTCTAATCTCAAGTAGTAATGCATCAAGTGTAAATTTTTGAAGATGTTCTATGCTAAGAGCAATTTCACTTTTCTCACAGCAATCATACAAGTAGTTAAGCAAAATGCAGATAGAACATATAAGCAGATCTTACAGAAGACAAATTAGAAACAGGAAAAATGTGTGTGTTCGTTTCGGCGGTCAACAGGATGCTTCAACCAGCAAAGTCTCCTTTGGTCAGCCAGCCCAGCATGTGTCACAACAACCCTCCAACCAGTAGATGAGTCAACCCAAGTCAATTCTACAAAAGTCAACGCTGTTCTGAAAAGTCAACGTAGGGGCAGCAAGCTAAAAGTCAACGCAGCAGCAAAACGATCAACCCTTTGACCTCGATTTTTGTGCCAGGTAGTACAGCCTTCAAAAATCGAACCTTCAACAAGTTTTCAGTTTGATTGGACCAAGCGTTGACCAAAGTCAACGCTGGTCAAACTTTCTGCGAAACCCTAGCAGCAGAAAATCGTACTGCAGCTCAGCCGTACGGTCTGTCCTCTTCGTCCTTCCCACGTGTGGCTGAAATTCGTCCTTCAGGTAGCTCGTACTTTTTAGGATGAGAGAGGAAGATGTGAGTTGTGATGTGTTGAAATTCTCTCCAACTTTTTCCTGTATTTATATCGATCAATGAGGGTGTGTGACACATCTGTTGGGCATGTGAGCCTACATTACAAAACTGGTTGACCTTGCACATATAATCTATTAAGAATAATAAATTCAAAATATAAGTTCTGCTCATCGGATTAAGACTATTTTTATATGGATTTTACACCTCTCAGAAAGAGGAATCCAACAAAAATATTAGCCTCTTAATCTGAGCATCAGAACATGGAGTTTGGACCTAGTTGTCCAAATTTAACATCAAGCCTATATCCTTCATCTTGAACTCAGAGGTCAACTCCCTCTAACCCTCATCAATGAGATTTTATGCTCCAGCCGGAAACAAGTCATCAACATATAACAAGAAGATCATAGGACCACCTTTATTAACCTTGTAGTAAAGGTTGGGATTGACATCACTCTTGGTGAAACCAAGACTCATTAGGTATCCATCAATCTGAGAATACTGACCCTGAGGTACTTGCTTGAGTATGTACAAATCCCTCTTAAGTTTGCAAACATGAGATTCCCTCTCATGTACCTCAAAGCCTTAAGGTTGTTCTATGTACACTTTTTCCTCAATCATTCCATTAAGGAGTGTGGTCTTCACATCCATGTAATGCAATTTCCAACCCATAATAGAAGCAATAGAAATAATAGTTTTAATAGAAGTGTACCTAGCAATTGGAGCAAATGTCTCTTCATAGTCCTCTCCCACTTTTTAGGAGAACTCTCTTGCCACGAATCTCACTTTGTACTTCTCTATGTTGCCATCTATCATATGCTTGATCTTATAGATCCACTTGGAAGTCACCACCGACTTCCCCTCAAGTTTTGGTACAATTTCCCACCCGTCATTCTTCATGATGGACTGATATTCCTCCATCATGGCATCATTTCAAACTTGTTGTTTTGTTGCCTCCTCATAGTTAGATGGTTCAGAATTAGTGATGTGACTCATTAGTGTTGCATACCTTGAGTAGTTCTTAGGATGTTTGCTTTCCTTGAAAGTGCCACAGCGAGTTGTATGTTCCTCTGCATCTTGCAATGTACTTCGAAGGCAAACCGATCATGGGGGTTGTTTCTATACAGAATAATGAAACTTGGGATTGTTAGCCACCAAAAAGTGGGTAACCTGTAGGAGAATTTTTTCTCCTCCTTGGACAACCAACCAACTAGCAACCCTATTGATTAGCACTTGAGATAATGACATGGATCCTCCACATATATGCTCCAGTCAGGTTTCTTTCTCCCATTCCTCATTTTTCCTTAAAGGAATGTGGGTCATCCATCGATAGGTACTTTTACCATTTCACAGTCGTGATTTTGCTTTCATATGAATCAAAGGTTAATACGAATGATTAACTGATCTTGACTGTATTCCTGTTGCCTCACTTCACATGGGTGGTTAGTCTTTGACCTAGTCCAGTGGTAACTACTTTGACAGATTAGGGTTATAGGAAGGACACTAATGGGGAGGCTTTGATTAAAGTTGCATGCCCATGATATTCCACACCTACCACTTTCTATCATTCCCTATATTCCACAACCTTTCTTTGGGCAAGTGGTCATTGGTCATGGATGGCACTATCTCATATTCATCCATTGCCTTGGAGGTTGATGTAGCTAAAAGAAAGATAAAAGCAAAAAAAGCCACACTGAAAGAAAAAGGGAAAATGCAAAATATGGTTGGGACTAAAATTAGCGCACGAGCAAAAGCCTAGCATCAGCTCTACTGCCCTTATTAGCCATCACCCAATTCTTAGAGCACTTGATGCTTCACATGTAATGTGGAAACCTTGTATTGTACCAACCTTGATGAGTGATAAACCACCTCATCTTAAGGGGCAATAAGTGCTAAATCTCTCAAATGCAAGCTTGGGCTCCTTGGCTATGCACCTGTATCAAAGCATTATCATAAAAAAAAGTAAAAGGTGCACCAAAGGGGTCGAAAAAGAAGGTTGAGGAAAGGGGTGACTCATGCCTCCACGATTGCTCCCTCCTTACATCTATATACCCTATGTTGATTTCTGTAGCATCAGATGTGTTCTAGCCACAAAATTTGGTGGAGAGGCTAGAATACATGTATTCTCCAAAACCCATAAAAAGTTTATGGAAATTCCACCTAGAGATGACTTAATTAAAATAATTAATCTTTTTTTTAATGGTGCCTAAGTCTAAACTTAGGAAAACTGATTAATTAAAGCGTATTAATTAAGTCATGGTGAAATCTTCTAGAAGAAAACATGGATTGAGTTCTAGTTAATCTTAGCCATTGATTATGTTTTAATCCTGGCCGTTGATGTCTCAACGAGATTATAAGAAGAAATTCGATGGGGGTTGGAGAACACACTTGGAGCCACTAGAAATTTGATTTTGCTGGGAAATTGATTTCTAGAGTAGCAGTTGTGAGTTGCCAGAGGTGATTTAGTAAAGTCGAAGCAGTGAGAGAGGGGCAGGGATAGTAAGGCCAAAAGGAAGGGTTTCTAGTTCGGTGAGTGCGCAGAGAGGTAATGTACTCCACAAAGAGGTTGACGCATTGCAGAGAGGCAGCACAAAGCTTCAGAGGGAGATCCGTATTTTGCTGAGGAGAAGTCGAGATTCAGTGGTAGGAGCTGGAGTGGGAGCCCGGAGGCCATGAAGATCGAGTTTCTAGAGCAACAGCTGATTAGCAGAGTGAGAGAGACATTAGTTCGAGTTGGGTGATGCCGAGGCAACAAGGAGCAACTCATCTTGAGCTAAGGTCAGTGTCAGATCACCAGTGGAAGTGAGATTTTTCTCACTAGACTTCTATCAGTCATTTTCTCTGTATGGAAAGCTAAATTTGAGCTTCCATAGATTTGTACTAAGATTTACTACTGCATAATAATAAAACCCTCAGCTGCTGCACCGATTTTCCCAAGTTGGGTTTTTTTCCGGGGACATTAGTCCAAAAATAACGATGTATTATTGTGTGTGTGCATCTATTCTTCTAGTGTTTTTATTTCTTCGACAATATTTATTTTGTGAAGGTTGTAGTGTATATGTTTCGATATTTGTCATTGAAAATTGCAAATAATTTGTTTAGTTGATTTAACAAACAGAAGAAACATTATCAGTTGCTGCAGTAGGATTTAGGATCACCAAATTTTCACACCCTAGATGTTGGACCACCATTATTTGGTCATTGGATTATGGCACCTCGGCTTGAAGTCTTTCCCACTCCATTATTGCCATCTACACTTGCACCTATTGATTGATGGGTTGACTTGGGGCCTGTCACTTGCCCTTTGGGGTTGGAAACACCTAATAGGGTTATCCATCTAGCCGTCCCAAACATAAGAGAGGGAACACCTATACGAAGCTTGGTCTGTGAAAATTCCTACACTCGAAGGAACCCCTACTGCAGCAAATCTGAATTTACTTTACCTACTTGATTTTTAAATTACATTCATTAAGTTATTCTTTTGAATACTGAACCAAATTACTTCTGCAGCCTACACTAATTAAATATTTGATCTCATGAAACAGAAAATAGAGCAAAGGACAAGATACACATGACACACTTATTTTTGGACACAATAGTTCCAGGAAAAACCCAATGTGGGAAAACCAGTGCAACAGTTCTAAGGGTTTATTATTATGCAGGAGAAATATCTGAATACAAATCTAGGATGCTCATCAAGCAATCCTTTATAGAGAAAATATTGGTCGAAAATCTGAGTGGGGTTTACCTCACTTCACTCGACAAAATTCTGGCTGATCTGCCACAAGATTGGCTAACCCCGACTATTTTTGCGCTGGCCCTGCATCACCTTCTCTGTCCTATGCGCTTCTGCGTCAGCGCTCTCGACTGTTCCAATAGTTTCGACAATTCCTGACAGTTTCGACAATTTTGGATTCTGCGTGACAAACAACTTTTCTGCGTCAGCTCT
This sequence comes from Pinus taeda, assembly GCA_000404065.3. NCBI lineage: Eukaryota > Viridiplantae > Streptophyta > Pinopsida > Pinales > Pinaceae > Pinus > Pinus taeda. Next base: position 23,987 of record APFE031049816.1, read on the forward strand.
CTCAGTTAATGTGCTGTCTCTGTGTGAACTCTCTCGGCTATTTGGGCAGTTCTTGACAGTTTTGGTTGTTCCGGGAGTTCTGGATTCTGCGTGACAGGCAGCTTTTCTGCGTCAGCTCTCCCGGCTACCACGCTGCCTCTCTGCAAGCTCTCTCTGCCTCTCTGTCAGTATTCTCTGGAAAGTCCTTCTGGATTCTCACTACCCCTCTGCTGCTGAATGATCACTTAGTTCGAATTTCTCAGCTTCCTAGCCCCAGAAATCGAACTCTAGATCAATTCTCTCTCTCTGTGTGTGTTTCCAAATGAACCCCAAGCCTCCATCTTATACTTTTCTTGTTGAGTCTTCAACAACTGAGGTTAAGTCTTTAATCAACGACTAAGATTAAAACATGACGTGTTTCGCCTTCTAGATCATTCTCACCCATATTTTGATTAATACCTTTTAATATTTTAATTTCCCTAAGTTTAGACTTAGGAACCCCATTAAAAATATTAATTACTTTAGTAAAATACAATTCGGGTGGAATTTCACCAAACGGTTTCTAGATTCTTTAGAACTCATGTGCCTTAGCCTCTCCACCAATTTTCAAGGCTAGAGCACTTTCGATGAAACTAACATGGTCTAGTTAGATATTTGATGGTGATCTTTGTGTGAAGTATTTGTTGTGCCCCTAATTTTAAGTCTGGTCCACTATGATGCATTTGTGGTTTTGGTTACCTAATGATTGATTGGTTTACACTTGATTTCGAGGAGATTTTGTCAGGTGGTCCACATAGCAACAAAAGCTTCTAGAGGTGATTGCTCCACCTCCTCAACAGAATAATAAAAGTTGTATCATCCAAAGCAGAGAGAGAGATTGAATTTGATGGCATAGCGTTGTCTACCTAGAGTAGAGCGTTGGGATGTTTGACGACTTCACATGATGCTTGACACCCGGATGAACCTTTAAATGCTGAAATGTTGAGCCCATGATGCTTAGGGTTGGAGATATTGATGATGTTTCTAGTGGAACCATGATGACCCTTGGCTAGCATTGACATTAATTGATGAGCATCACTTGATCCAAAGCCTAGATGATGATGGTCATCCTTGAGATTACAAGGGAGGGCTTGTAGATCATCTTGGAGCCTCGACGTTTGAGCTAGTTGATGCCACATCGCTCCTTTTCCTCTTATGAGGGTGACGTGGGGCACTTTTTAGGCATGACATCTTGGCATGGAAATACTTTTGATGGTTTGCACACGATCCTTGAGGACTTTTTGGCCTTTGCCTCACATTGTTATGGATTATTGAGCTCATTTGGAGGGCGACGTCACACTATTGCAACATTTGTTTCGACACGTTTGCACTTTTATGGCATATTTGTCTTGTTTTGAGCTATGGGGTTGTCTTGTAACGTCTTTCTTGTAGAACACTCAAAAGTGGATTTATCTTTAGGGATTTTAGTCATTTTACATGTAAAGTGAGTGGAGGAAGGCTAATATAAATAGAGCCTCCCCCTCACTTTTATTTTCATCGTCACACATGTGAATTCGACCTCTTTAGAAAGAGTGTGACTTGCTTCGTTATTTGCTACTTGGGCATAATGTGATTTGTCTTGCATGTGATGTTGGGCTTGGAGACACTGTTATAGAATTGAAAGAAGAGCTATTATAGAAGATTTTGTAAGTTTATTGCTGATTATCGATATTTTGTATGCTTTAAATGTTTAAGTGGGGTTTTTATTGCTCCATGTCTAAATGCTTATCATTGGTGAAATTTTGGTTCATTATTATGTGTACAATTGTTTTCTTTGAAGCCTATAAGGAATCTCCTAGCGTGCATAATTTATAATTAATTTCTCCCCTAACAAGAATAGTAGTTAGGGCTTTACAAGTGGCTGCCCTAGTGCATCTCCCCTTGGGCCCTTACTCCATCAAGATCCTTCCTTGGCATTTAATTCCATAATGACTGCATGTTCCCTTGTGGGATAAGGCATTAGTCTATAAGTGTGTTGATCATCTTAAAATTAAATTAAACCTCCTTAAACCCTCTCTCTCCTAGACGGCTAGTGTAGAAAATCCACGAAAATTCTGCTACTGCTTGAATGAGCAAATCTGAAACAAACTTGTAACCCAAGACACACAATTTTATCTACTTATTTGCAGTGGAATAGAATAGAATTAAACAGTCACACAATAGCCAAAAACACAAAAGTTTCTAGGGAACCCAACTGGGAAAACACTTTGCTAGCTGTAGAAATTTTAATAACAGAAGTTTGAGCAAATTGAATTATTACAAGGCAATTGGTTTCACTTGAGAACAAGCTCGTTCTTCCTGCTAGTACCTAGCTCTAAACCTGCTTGCAAGAACCTTGTCTTTAGCTCCTAAATCCCTGCGTTGGCCTTGGAAATTCCTCCTATTTCCTACCGCATACCAGCAAGGATTTCTTCTGCCAAAAACACTACATGTAAGCCTCTCCTTCATGCTCTTCCTAACTCTGCTAGCTCACACACAAACTCATGCTCTCTATTGTCTTGTCTCACAACCTTGTGCTCACACAAAACAATGATCCAATTCTGTGCCTTCGTCCTCCTTATAAGATTTTTGACCTGTTATCACCTGCCGCCTACGCCTACCTATAAGTTAGTGAGAAGCCTTCAACCCCACAAAGTGTGGTTGGTGGCAGGGAACTTAGAGAAGGGGCTGTTACACTAATCCTGACTCTCTCCTAGGTTAGCTAAGGGGGGTGGTCCTTAATGAAAAATTAAGTTAAAATATGTGAACTTCTAGGAGAGTGTTATAGTGAAAATGGATTACTTTTAAGGATTTATGAACAAATATGATGTGAGCAACTTGAAATAACAATGTCAATCATTAACATGGAAAAAAACCATAAAACCAGTGCCTTGTAAAGAATTTTCTCAACAATTTAAAGATATATTTGCCCAAAGTAAAACGCAATGCTCTCAAAAGAGAAAGCAAAGTAACCCTAAAATGAAAAATTGTTAGCACAAGATATGTAAGATACAAAATGCTTTTGAGATAATCAACTTTGTAAATCAAAACATGTGAAACATATCTTGCCAAAACTCAAAAATTAGTAATTAACTTGGAAATGTAAAAGAAAGGAAGTGCTAAACCAAGACATCAATATGCAATTAGACTTGAAGTATGAAAATAAAGCACTTGTTTGAAAGGATTACAATACTTGCTTTTGGAATAGACTTTGCATATGAAAACTCAAACCATCAAAAGACAAGTAAAGTAAATGTAATGGAAAGTGCTCTTGGTTAATTTTATTAATTATGTCTACAACATGATTACAATTTAACTCTTCAATCCTCAGACCTCACCCTTTGCCCAAAGATATGGATCTCACAGTGAGGAGTCAATAGAGGAGTAGAAGATTCCTAAGATGTCTACTTCAACCAACTTATGTTGGAAGTAAAATTTTAATGAGGCTTGGGGCTTTCCTATACTAAAATGCCTAAATGAAATGCATGTAAGTGTTTTTCCAAAATAAAATAATGCTACATGCAAATGCTTCAAAGAGATTGATTTGCAATGTTTGAAAATGAAATAGTGTTCAACATAAGTTGCAATTATAACGTCAATTGAAGGAATAAAACTAGTTTACAAGTGTTGCATGGATCTCATCATTGAATTAAAATGATACAAGTAATTTGCTTGAAAGTAAAATGTGTTTTAAATAGACAATGATAATAAATTGCTCCAATATTCAAGATAACAATGTAGCATAAAAATGAAGCATGTATTCAAGTGTTCAAGAAACAATTTACCTAGGTAAATGGAAACAAATGAACGTTTGTTAGGAATATAAAATGCTTGCATGCAAATGTTGAATTGTCCAAAGTAAAGTGTAAGCTTGTAGCTTCAAGCAATAATGAGATAGAAAATGCAAAGCTCAAATGAAATTGTAACAAACTTTAACTTAATGAAATGTGATAGTGAGGTTGTGTTAATTCCCAATTAAAGCATGCATGTAAGTGAATGAAGTATGAAAGCTTAAACCATGCAAATGTCAATCCACCCAAGAGAAGCCTCCCTCTAAATGAAGAGATAGGATACCATGAGAGAAATCCCAAGCTCCCATAGGCAAATTAGATCTTTTATTAATATTACAATGAGAAGAGGGCCCTTCAAAGTCCTCAACTAAACTTCAAGGAGAGTATTCACAATAATTGCTTGAAAATTGGACACTAGACCTTCTTTCTTGAGAAAGTAGTGACAAGATCTCGCAAAACTTATGCAAGGGAAACAAGGTGTGAGTTTCCCCAAATGCCCACAGCTTAGAGAGGAAAATGGGCGACCCTCTAGTGAACTCGACTTGGCCAAAATAAGCCTCAAAAGGGCTCACGACATCCTTGGAAATCAAACCCCCAACATTTGCCAAAGGTTATGCACACACTTGTTAGATGTCGCGAGAGGTTGCTCTTCAAAATCTGCCACACAAGAGTTAGCAAACAATCCAAGCAATGACTGCAAAATAATTTTAGTATTAGTGAAAAAATCAACAAGATAAAATGTATATGTACAATTATAAGTTACAAAAGGCTAAGCTAAAGAGTGCAAGTAAACTCTCGTCTTTGCTTAGCCATCTTCAAGCTCTTAGATAGCAAATGACAGAAATGAAGTACAATGTTTCTTTTTTTTAAATAGATTTAAATTTAGAGGTGCTCGGCTTGTGTACAAACTATGTGCCAAAATCCTTGCAAAACCAATTTATATGATAAGACTATGAAAGCTCAAAGAACAAATGAGAGCTCCTTTAAAAATGTATCAAGAGTGGGTTGGTTTCTCCAAAGACTTCCCCTTACGCTTGATTATGTGATCTCAACAAGATGTTCCCTCTACAAAAATTCAATCAATAATTAGTTCCATATAGATTTAACAATAAACAATGATAAGAAGCTCTAGAGATTTATTTAAAACCAACTAGAGAATTCTATACCTAGAGCATACTTCTAAATCAAATGTCAATGCAAGATAGCTCTACATTAACAAATCTACAAGAGCATATGGAAACAAATTAGATCAAAGCATGAGTAAAATGAATTATACCAATGATTAACAATTCATCACACTCCCAAAGGAGGAACACCTCATGAATGAAACCCCAATGTTTTTATTGATATTTTTGAAAGTGTACAAGGCACCAACGCTTCCACAAGCACAATAGCTAGTAACCATCTGATACAAATGAGAGCTCAGGGCTCTATTATATAGAACTATGAGAGTCAATCCTAATGTAGAAGTGATTAAACAAGTGGCATGATGTGACGATCCCAAAGAGAAATTCAAATTTGTTGAATGGAGCTCCAATGCCAAGTGTAAAAATCGAATTTTGGCAAGTGGACATCATTTTCTTCTTCTCTTATGTGTCAAATTCAAATTTTATGATGGAATGACAAGTGTATATGGGTGGTAACCCATGTGGGAACAATTTTCCATAAAAATCTCTGCCAAATATTCTCCCAAATCCTCCCAAATGTGCATTAACTTCACAAATTAGAATTTTCAAGTAAGCAACTTTTTCATTTAATGCTAGAAATTCGATTTTATTTGAGCACGTTCTTTCTTTGATTTTAGGAGTACACATCACCTTGGGACTTCACTTTAACTCTCCCATAATTTTCCACCTCATTTCCACAACATTTATCATGTGTGGATATTTATTTTTCTCTATTTATTTAATTTTTGACTTAATTTATTACTAGATTTCCCACTAAACTTAGAAAAAATGGGTTTTGAGGGTTTAAAACACATTTTTAATCCTTCAAAGTGTGTCATAGTAGAAAATTGAGGGTGAGAGGTGTAATTTCATTACTTATACCCCATACAACTTCTTTAGACATCACTTATTACATTACAAATATAATTTTTATTGCAATTTTCGAAGTGTAAAAAATCAAAAAAATTGAAAAACGACTATCTAGATACTAAGATGTGTTAGGGGCTCAACCTTCAAACCGTCACCTCGACTTTAGAGTAAAAAGTGAGTGAAAAAACCTAGAAAATTAGCTGCTTTTGAAAAATAAGGGATAATTAACAAGATAAAAAATACTCTAAGGTGTACTCGTTTGCTGATCGAGTCCCAACATCTTAGGTGTGCTACATACTCAAAACTCATCATTACTAGTATCACTTATTACAATTCCCCGCATGGTGTGGAATCTGGGTACAAGAAAGATGATGAGAAATAGAAGTAGAGTTTAAAAACTCTTGTTGACTGATGATATCTGATGGTACAAGCGTCTTTTGGATCATCCTTGGGCATGGAGTCTTCATATAATCATCAGGTGCCACTCTAGTGGTCAACATTTGGCTCCATATGGGGATGCATGCTAGATGTGAAATGATAGTGTACAAGAATCTAGAATTTACATTCACTGACAAAAAACATATATCAATAATATCCATAAAAAATATCATGAAGTACAAAAGTGAAGAAATGGAGATTTATTCGAAAAGCACAAATGACATTTTATTCACGAAATAAAACTAATTAAACAAAAATGACAAGGGATAAGGTGAGAAATATGATACAAAAAGATGCCCCATAGCACCAGATGTCCTCAATGAAGTTCACGCTGAGAACTTTGCTTACTTTCAGGCAGATCCATAGGCTGCTTTTCTGATGTGCCCTACCCAATTCTGAATATTTGAGGACTTAGATCAATCCCAACACTGTGTTGTACATGACCATCAAATTTACTAAATCCTTTTTGCTTTTTTTTTTTTTTTTTAATGGATTGTGATGTTGATGTTGAGGTGATCAAAGTAGACCTTTTTGCCTGATCTTGAAGATGCTCTGATGGAAAATTTGAAGTATCCAAGACTTCTTTGACTTGCCTTTGTCCATTCTACTTCTGCTCTGACATGGTGATGTATCAATCTCATAAGTATAAACATGATTTCCCTCAGTTTCCTTGCTATCCAAGTCTCCATCAATTAACCATTTTTCAATGGAGCAAATGACCTCCTCATAATGAGATGAAGATTGTTACAATGGATTGGGAGGTTTATGATTTGTTTCTTTGTTCTTTTCCCATTCGTCATTTGACCTAAGCTAGAATTTTTGTACCTGTGATCTTTGCATTTCCTCTAGCCTATTCTGAAAAGTGACTTGATTAGCCTTCATAACACTTATTTCCTTGGCATGATTTGTTTCCATGGTGTTGATTAATTGCACTTATTTTTCTTCCATGGTGAGCAACCTATTTTGAAAATTGATCATTTGATTAGAATGATTGATTTCCATGGCTTTTATTGCTTGTGCATGATTTTCCTCCATGGTCTTAATGAGTTGAACTTGGTTGAGTTTCATATCCTTAATCATTTGAGTCAACCCCTTGATGAGATCCTTATCATTCTCATTAGCTTTTGCTTTGATCTTTCTTTCATCTCCATATTTTTCTTCAAAGGCGTCAATGATTGATTCTAGGGAATCAAAATTGTTAGCAAGTCTATGAACCAATCCATAGCATCACCATCTAATGAAAAGATGAAAAGTCTCATTTTAACATCCTCATGGTTAATATCATGGAACCATTTGCTCACGTAAAGGTGGAAATTCGTAAGGTGAGTTTCAGCATTGATGGCATTGTCACCTAGAAAACTAGGCAACTCTTCAATAGCCTCAATGGCTTCATCCAAAATGAAATTTGGATAGCTTGAAATGTTAGTAAAATTACAAGGCGCGAACAAATCATTCATGATGTCATGCTCACTTGACCTTGAAAAGAGCAAATGGATATCGGAGAGAGGCTCCTTTCCAAGATTAGTAAGAAATGTGCAAGAAGCAAGCTTCAAGTAGAAATCCTTGTAGAAAATGAAATAAGTGGAGTTGCCACTTCAACAAGAATCTAAAATCCAACATGCAAAAACCAATAGTTAGTCGATTTCCTAGGTATAAGAAGACTTGTTCCCGACAACAACGCCAAAGATGTTATCACCTGCTGCCTACGCCTACCTACAAGTTAGTGAGAAAAGACTTCAACCCCACAAGGTGTGGTTGGTGGCAGGGAACTCAGAGAAGGGGCTGTCACATTAATCCCGACTCTCTCCGTTTGAGCTATCTCCTAGGTTAGCTGAGGGGGGTGGTCTCTAATGAAAAATTAAGTTAAAATATGTGAGTTTCTAGGAGAGTGTTATAGTGAAAATGGATTACTTTTAAAGATTTATGAGCAAATATGATGTGAGCAACTTGAAATAACAATGTCAATCATTAACATGAAAAAAGACCATAAAATTAGTGCCTTGTAAGGAATTTGCTCAACAATTTAAAGATATATTTGCTCAAAGTAAAATGCAATGCTCTCAAAAGAGAAAGCAAAGTAACCCTGAAATGTAAACAAAAATTGTTAGCACAAGATATGTAAGATACACAGTGCTTTTGAGATAATTAACTTTATAAACCAAAACATGTGAAACATATCTTGCCAAAACCCAAAAATTAGTAATTAACTTGGAAATGTAAAAGAAAGGAAGTGCTAAACCAAGACATCAATATGCAATTAGACTTGAAGCATGAAAATAAAACATTTGTTTGAAAGGATTACAATACTTGCTTTTGGAATAGACTTTGCATACAAAAACTCAAACCATCAAGAGACAAGTAAAGTAAATGCAATGGAAAGTGCTTTTAGTCAATTTTATTAATTATCTCTACAACATGATTACAATTAAACTCTTCAATTTTCAGACCTCACCCTCGCCCAAAGATATGGATCTAACAGTGAGGAGTAGAGGATCCCTAAGATGTCTACTTCAACCAACTTATGTTGAGGTAAAATTTTAATGAGGCTTGGGGCCTTCCTATGCTAAAATGCCTCGATGAAATGCATGTAAGTGTTTTCCCCAAAATAAAATAATGCTACATGCAAATGCTTCAAAGAGATTGATTTACAATATTTGAATATGAAATAGTGTTCAACATAAGTTGCAATTATAACTTCAATTGTAGGAATAAAATTAGTTTACAAGTGTTGCATGTGTCTCATCAATGAATTAAAATGATACAAGCAATTTGCTTGAAAGTAAAATTTGTTTTAAATAGACAATGACAATAAATTTATCCAATATTCAAGATAACAATGTAGCATAAAAATGAAGCATGTATTCAAGTACTCAAGAAACAATTTACCAAGGTAAATGGAAACGAATCGAAGTTTGTTAAGAATATAAAATGCTTGCATGTAAATGATGAATTGCTCAAAGTAAAGTGTAAGTTTGTAGCTTCAAGCAATGATGAAATGGAGAATGCAAAGCTCAAATGAAATTGAACTAACTTTAAGTTAATGAAATGTGATAGTGAGGTTGTGTTAATTCCCAATTAAAGCATGCAAGTGAATGAAGTATGAAAGTTTAAACCATGCAAATGTCAATCCACCAAGAGAAGTCTCCCTCTAAATGGGGAGATAGGATACCATGAGAGAGATCCCAAGCTCCCACAAACATATTAGATCTTTTATTAATATAACAATGGGAAGAGGGCCCTTCAAAGTCCTCAATTAAACTTCAAGGAGAGTTCTTACAATAATTGCTTGAAAATTGGACACTAGACCTCCTTTCTTGAGAAAGTAGTGACAAACTCTCACAAAACTTATGCAAGGGAAACAAGGTGCGAGTTTCCTCCAAATGCCCATAGCTTAGAGAGGAAAATGGGCAGCCCTCTAGTGAACTCGACTTGGCCAAAATAAGCCTCAAAAAGGCTCACGACATCCTTGAAAATCGAACCCCCAACATTTGCCAAAAGTCCTACAAACACTTGCTAGATGTTGTGGGAGGTTGCTCTTCAAAATCTGTCACACAAGAGTTAGCAAACAATCCAAACAATGACTGCAAGATAAGTTAAGTATTAGTGAAAAAATCAACAAGATAAAATGTATATGTATAATTATAATTTACAAAAGGATAAGTTTAAGAGCGTGAGTAAACTCTGGTCTTTGCTTAGCCATCTTCAAGCTCTTAGATAGCAAATGAAAGAAATGAAGTACAATGTTCTTTTTAAAAGAGATTTGAATTTAGAAGTGCTCGACTTGTGTACAAACTAAGTGCCAAAACCCCTCCAAAACCACTTTGTAAGATAAGACTATGAAAGCTCAAAGAACAAATGAGAGCTCTTTTAAAAATATCAAGAGTGGGTTGGTCTCTCCAAAGACTTCCCCTTACGCTTGGTTATGTGATCCCAACAAGATGTTCCCACTACAAAACTTCAATCAATAATTAGTTCCATATAGATTTAGCAATAAACAATGATAAGAAACTCTAGAGAATTATTTAAAGCCAACTAGAGCATTTTATACCTAGAGCATACTTCTAAATCAAATGTTAATGCAAGATAGCTCTACATTAGCAAATCTACAAAAGCATATGGAAACAAATTAGATCAAAGCATGAGTAAAATGAATTATACCAATGATCAACAATTCATCACACTCCCAAAGGAGGAACACCTCATGAATGAAATCCCAAAGTCTTTATTGATATTTTTGAAAGTGTACATGGCACTAGCGCTTTCGCAAGCACAATAGCTAGTAACCATCTGATACAAATGAGAGCTCAAGACTCTATTATATAGAACTATGGAAGTCAATCCCAATGTAGAAATGATTAAACAAGTGGCATGAGGTGACAATTTTAAAAATAAATTCGAATTTGTTGAATGGAGCTCCAATGTCAAGTGTAAAAATCTAATTCTAACAAGTGGACATCATTTTTTTGTTCCCTTGTGTGCCAAATTTGAATTTTATAATGGAATGACAAGTGTATATGGGTGGTAACCCATGTGGGGACAATTTCCCACAAAAATCTCCACCAAATATTCTCCCAAATCCTACCAAATGTGCATTAACTCCACAATTTGAATTTCCCAGGAAGTAGCTTTCTCATTTGATGCCAAAAATTCGATTTTATTTGAGCACATGTCCTTTCTTTGATTTTAGGAGTCCACATCACCTTGGGACTTCTTTTTAACTCCCCCATAATTTTCCACCTCATTTCCACAACATTTTGTTGATTTGGGGTAGCATCGGATGTGCTCTAGCCACGAAACTTGGTGGAGAGGTTAAGGCACATAAGATCTCCAATACTCAGAAAGGGTTTGGGCAGATTCTAAACAATTTGAGAAATATTAAAATAATTAATATTTTTAATGTAATCCCTAAGTCTATAAAATAGTAATGTGAATTAATATGAAACTGTGTTAGAATGGTCCAAAAGTCATGGATCAAGTCGGATCTAATCTTAGCCGTTGATTAGGGACTTAATCTCGGCGGTTGATTTGTCAACGAGAAAACTATAAGAGGAAGCTTGAGGGTCACTTGGAGGACACACTGAGGGAGACCAATCAGTTCAATTTCTGGAGCGGGGTTAGCTGAGAAATTGAACCAATGGTCTGGTGAGCAGTTAGGAGGCAACAAGTACGGAACAGAGAGACGGGAGATCAACGCAAAGGCAGAAGAGGTAGACGCAAGGCTAGAGGGAGCCGCGCAAAGGCAATAGAGACTGCGCAAAGCCAACAGGGCATGCGTCATCCACGCGGAGGCTTCAGAAGTGATGTAGAAGGCCAGAGACATTGCGTAGAGTCTCAACAGGTTGATGCAGAGGGTTTCAAGCCATGCAGAGGTCAGCAGGGCTGACATTGGGTTTAGAAGAAGTGTTGGAAAATTTGTCTATCTGCAGGTAAGCCAGTTTGGCAACTTGTACTAGAAAATTGCTGAATAATAAAATCCTCCCTTGCTGCACCGGTTTTCCCACATTGGGTTTTTCGGGGGACATTAGTCCAAAATATCTGTGTCAATGTGTTGATTCTTGTGAATATGTTTGTTTCTGTATTACAGTGTGATATCTGCAGCAATATTTATTTTAATGTTTATTGAAGTGATTTCATGTTTATTGAGGTTTTCTGTCGATTCAAGGAGTTCAAGGCCCTGGTGGAGAATTTGACTGGGAAGAAAATAATTTTTTTGCGTTCAGATAATGGTGGAGAGTATGTTGATAAGGACTTCATTGATTATTGCGTTAAGGAGGGCATTAGAAGAGAGTGGACAACTCCCTACAATCCAGAGCAGAATGGGTTAGTAGAAAGAAAGAATAGGACTATTGTAGAAGCAACTAGGGCCATGCTGTATGATCAGGATATGCCAAAATTCTTGTGGGCGGAAGCATGCAACACAACTGTCTATGTTCTGAACAGGACTCCTCATCGGGCATTAAGCAAGATTACTTTAGAGAGTCTTCACTGGGAAGACGCCTGAAGCTAGTCATTTCAGGATATTTGGGGGTTTAGCATATTGCTGCATACCCGAAGAAAAGATGAAGAAGCTGGATCAGACTGTCGAAAAGGAATATCTGGTGAGATATAACGAGAACGCTAAGGCATACAGAATCTATCTTCCAGGGAATAGGAAGGTAGTAGTACGACGAGATGTAAAGTTCATGGAGGACAGAGCTTTCAGAAGATCTCGCGAAATGCCTTCCGAGGATCAGTCGAAAGAGGATCCGTTGGTCTTGCCTCTTCCACCAACAGAAGTGAAGAATTCTTCCTCAGGTCAGGAAGATTCTCATGATGAGGAGGAGCGAACAGAAGCACCTGCTGGCAGAGGAAGAACTAGCAGGGAACTTCGTCAGATTCTGCGTGATGCAGAGAACTTCATTGGTGAGCCAAGGAACAATAAGAGGGATCAAAAACAGCCAGACAGATATCAGACGTTAGTAGCTCAAGATGGAGAGCCTGCCAGTTTCAAGGAGGCAGCTCAGCATCGGGTCTGGGTAGATGCGATGGTAGAGGAGTATAACTCCATAATGGTGAACGATGTCTAGGAGGTGGTGTCAAGAACTCAAGACATATATGTGGTAGGTTCGAGATGGATCTACAAGATCAAATATGCTGCAGACGACAGTGTTGAGAAATATAAGGCGAGGTTTGTGGCTAAGGGGTATGCTCAAAAGGAAGGGATTGACTATGAGGAAACCTTTGCCCCGATAGCCAAGTATACATCTATTAGGATCGTGATATCTCTTGCAGCCCAGATGGGATGGGAGATCCATCAGATGGATGTCAAGATGACATTTTTGAACGGGGTAATAGAAGAAGAGGTGTACATTGAACAACCAGAGGGCTTTGAAACTCATGAGAAGAAGTCTCATGTATGCAGACTGAAGAAAGCTTTGTATGGGTTGAAGCAGGGACTGAGAGCATGGTATGGTCGAATAGATGGCTACTTGCAGAAGATGGGGTTTGTCAAGAGTGACGTGGATCCGAATCTCTACTATCTGGTCGTAAAGAAAGAGTCGCTTATCTTAGTATTATATGTGGATGATCTCTTTCTGATAGGATCATCCAGACTCATTGAGGACTGCAAGAAGAATCTAGCCACAAAGTTCGATATGAAGGATCTGGGACAAATGCACTACTTCCTAGGGTTGGAAGTTTGGCAATAGAAAGGAGAGATCTTCCTTGGGCAAGGAAGGTATGCTACAGAAATCCTGAAAAGATTCGGGATGGGGGACTGTAGACCTATGGTTACGCCAATGATCACCAACTGGAAAAAGATTGATGCATCAGAAGACAGGCTGTCGAGCCCACCCTATACCAGCAACTCATAGGGTCCCTGATGTATCTGGTCAATATCGGGCCAGATATTTGCTACGCTGTCAACACCCTCAGTCAGTTCATGGTGGAACCAAAGAGGGCACACTGTGCAACAGCCAAACACCTTCTCAGGAATTTACATGGAACGATTGATTATGGGCTCTTGTACACCAAGGGGAAGGATATCAGGTTGAGTGGATTTACTGATGCAGATTGGGCAGGAAGTTTAGTGGATCGAAAAAAGTACCTCTGGGTATTGTTTCAACATTGGATCAGGAATGACCTCCTGGTGCAGTGGGAAACAGAAGTCCGTGGCTCTGTGCTCATTTGAGGCAGAATATATGGCAGCAAGCACAGCTTCGTGTGAGGCCATATGGCCTAGAAAACTGCTGGTGAACCTATTCAAAAGAAATATGGAGGCGACCCGGATCATGTGCAATAATCAGAGTTGCATCAAACTCTCTAAGAATACAGTGTTTCATGATAGGTCGAAGCATATTGATATCTGATGTCACTTTGTCGAGACTGTGTCTGACGAGGAGATGTACAGTTGAGCTACACTCCTACAGGATAACAGGTGGCAGATATCCTCACCAAGGCCCTTGGAAAGTCAAAACTTGACTACTTTAGGGAAAAGATGGGGATGGTAAAGAACCCATTTCAGAAGTAGAAATGAGTGTATGAATGAAGAGGGAGTTGCAGTGCAAATGCAATGTTGGGAGAAAGGACCAACAACAACATAGATGCAGAGGGAGTTGTCGTACAGATGCAACAATGGCAGTAGTAGTGGCAGAGCCGTGGGCAACAGTACAGGATACAATAGTGCAGAGGATGTTGGGCAGGAAGGCTTAGCATCAACACAAGAACCGATGCTGGATGATCAGGGTGATGCTCAGTGAGGAGTATTGCCAAAGCACAGTCCTCGCTAAGAGGGAGTGTTGATTTGGGGTAGCATCAGATGTGCTCGAGCCACGAAACTCGGTGGAGAGGCTAAGGCACATGAGATCTCCAATACCCAGAAAGGGTTTGGGTAGATTCTAAACGGTTTGGGAAATATTAAAATAATTAATATTTTTAATGTAATCCCTAAGTCTAAACTTAGGGAAAATAAAATATTAATGTGAATTAATATGAAACTGTTTTAGAATGGTCCAAAAGTCATGGATCAAGCCAGATTTAATCTTAGCCGTTGATTAGGGACTTAATCTCGACCATTGATTTGTCAACGAGAAAAGTATAAGAGGAGGCTTGAGGGTCACTTGGAGGACACACTGAGGGAGACCAGTCAATTCAATTTCTGGAGCGGGGTTAGCTAAGAAATTGAACTAGTGGTTTGGTGAGCAGTCAGGACTCAGGAGGCAGCACGTATGGAACAGAGAGACGAGAGATCAACGCAGAGGCAGAAGAGGCGGACGTAGGGCCAGAGGGAGCCACGCAGAGGCAAAGAGACTGCGCAGAGCCAGCAGGGCTGCGTCATCCACGCAGAGGCTGCAAGAGTGACGCAGAAGGCCATAGAGGTTGCGTAGAGTCTCAACAGGTTGACGCAAAGGGTTAGCAGGGTTGACGCTGGGTTCAGAAGAAGTGTTGGAGAATTTGTCTATCTGTGGGTAAGCTAGTTTGGCACCCTATTGTACTAGAAAATTGTTGGATAATAAAATCCTCCCTTGCTGCATCAGTTTTCCCAGATTGGGTTTTTTCGGGGACATTAGTCCAAAATATCTGTGTCAATGTGTTGATTCTTGTGCATATGTTTGTTTCTGTATTACGGTGTGATATCTGTAGCAATATTTATTTTAATGTTATTGAAGTGATTTCATGAATAACTTATGGTGGAATAAGTAGGAAAAGTAAATCAGTTGCTGCAGTGATAAAAGCATGTATGGATATTTATTTTTTTCCTTTTATTTAATTTTTGGCTTAATTAATTGCTGGATTTCCCACTAAACTTAGGAAAAATGGGTTTTGAGGGTTTAAAACACATTTTTAATCCCTCAAAGTGTGCCAATGTAGAAAGTTGAGGGTGAGAGGTGCAAATTTCATTACTCATACCCCATACAATTTCTCTAGACATCACTTATTACATTACAAATACAATTTTTATTGCAATTTTCGAAGTGCGGAAAATCTAAAAAATTAAAAAATGACTACTTAGACTTCACCAAATTGCACAAAATCTTTTGTGTGACCTAGTATGGTAATATACATCGACTTTAGACACTAAGATGTGTTAGGAGCTCAACCTTCAGACCGTCACCCCGCCTTTGGGGTAAAAATTGAGTGAAAGAACCCAAAAAATTATCCTTTTAAAAAATAAGGGATAATTAACCAGATAAAAAAAACACTCCAAGGTGTACTTGTTTGCTAATCGAGTCCCAACATCCTAGGCCTGCTACAAACTCAATCATTATTAGTATCACATATTACAATTCCCCGCATGGTGTGGAATCTGGGTACAAGAAAGATGATGAGAAATAAAAGTAGAGTTTAAAAACTCTTGTTGATTGATGATATCTGATGGTACAAGTGTCTTTTGGATCATCCTTGGGCATGAAGTCTTCATATAATCATCAAGTGCCACTCTAGTGGTCAACATGACCCATATGAAATTGGCAAGTTTATTTTTGGAACTCCGACCTGTGATTGACTAGTTAACTGAGTGTAACTAACTCATCCAACTTGTCCTAGCCACAAATAACCTTTGAGACTGGTCACTTGTCCTTTTCCAAAGCTAACTCACACTAGAGACAAATTACTTTGCCTCCAACTATTCACGTGAGTGAAGCTGCTTCATGAACTCGTCCTGATTTTTAGGAACTTGCGCATGCTAAGGAAAGACTGCTTGTGGTCACTTTGACTAAGGCACAAGTCAAAGAAGACCTTCACTTGCTACTATTTTCAATAGCTAGGGCAGTTGTTAGGGTTTTAGGGGCAGATTTGTTTGTAAAGTGTTGTTTCATTGCATAGGAGTGGCTCTAAATTGTGGGATAATTTATATAAATCATATAAAAGCAAAATCTAATATCATAAGTTGTTTTGCATTCCCTAGAAGGGCCAGCATCATCCTTATTTATTGCTCTTTGTACATATCCAACAACCCTAAAACACTTTCATTGCATTAGCCCTAATCTCTATTGGAAACTTTTTGTTCCCTTCTTGTTGAACATCATTTTAAGGTTTTTTCTAGGGCTGCTATACGCCATTGCCATTGCGTGCCCTAAAATTGAACATCATTCAAACTTTAACTTATAGCAGCCTTCTCATATCCAACCTTAGAAAGCTTGAACCCTAGCTTTGAATATCTTGGTAATCTTAGGCCCTGCCAAGCCCTCTACCTATCTTTAGACCTCGAAGATAAGCCACCTTGAGCCATAGTATTAGAATACCTTGCAGGTGACATAGGGAAGCCTACCTTATGGTTGCAATCACACTAACCACAGGAGGAAGGTTGCTGAAGTGACAGTGGCAACCCTTCTTCATTGTTGCCATAGGGTGTGTCCTTTGCCCGGTGAGTCCTCTCATTGGACCTGCTAGGTTTTGCAGCAATAGGGTCCTTATGGGATTGCTTGAAGTTAAAAGTGCAATTGAATGCAAGTGTGTCTACACGAAAAAGTGCAAATTAGAAGGTTCAACTGACAAGCATGAGATGGGCTAGTAGTGGAAGGTTTTGCATAGGAAGAGGACACTGTATGAAGAAACGTTTGCACATATTACAAAAACAAAATCAGAATCAAGTTGCTATTAGCTATAGGAATGAGTTTCAAGTGGATCATTTGTTACATGGTTGTCAAAAGTGCATTTCTAAATGGGGACTTCGAGTAGGAAATGTTCACAGGCAATCCCATTGCTTTGTGCAAAAAAGGGAAAAATCACCTATATTGTATATCGGGAAATACATTATGCAGGCTTAAACAAACACCATCCTGGTATACAAAGATTGATGAGAACCTTTGGAAAAACAGGCTGAATAGAAGTCCACTAGATCCAAATTCATATATAAGAATCAAAAGAGATGATATTGTAATTGTAGCGTTGTTTGTAGGTAATCTAATTGTTACAGGAAATAACAGTGAGGTTATCAATTGGTTAAGATTTGAAGCCAGTGGATGGAAATCTATGCAGATAGATGTTAGGGAGTTTGATCTGATTTTGAAAATAATGGAATTGGGAAAAAATTAGGAGGGGTCATCAACTTGGAAAGCTGGAAAAAATTGGCAATAACTCGACAAGCATTATGGAATGCAATTTTATTTTTGTTTTTTCATTTAAGTTTAAATATAAACCATTAACATTGCTGTACAAATATGAAAACTAGATTAGATATACAACATATATTCGATGTCAAATGATGTAAGATGTACACTTACATTAACTGTCGGTAGTTTGTGAAGTCAAAACCGAATAGACAAAACAAAATTATATCAAATATATGTCAAGTTGTCAACATATCTACATCTGCTATGGTTGCCATTTGCTCTTTTTATGTGTCCTCTTGTGATGGAAGGTCTTCCACCTAGAGTTGAACATCTAATGGTGGGTGCTGTGGGTGTTGCCTGACTCTCCTAATCCTGTAATGGTTGGTTTGGAATATCCTCTACTTCACCTGCTTCTTCTCATCCTCCCCTTTTTAACCAATCAGGAGAATCTTCTATACCAGGCATCTCAGTCTTCACACCTAGTCAGACATGGGGCCATTGTCATCCAAGGAAATGTCCTCAGCATCAGTTGGTTTCTCCAACTGCCTCACCCACAACCACAGACCATATTATCCAGGAGACGATATTCTGACTTGTTGCATTTCTTTGCATGTATTTTCTACCCACCTATTCTTGATTGAATTCTTTCTGTCCACCCATTTGTAACAATAAGTCTATAACAATAGCTGTATATATAGAGGCTTAAACTCTATGGAAGTTGATCGGTCAACATAAGCACCTTGTACATCTCCTCTCAGAGATTCATTGTATCGTTTTGGTTAATAGAATTATTTGTTGTTCCATGGAAAAGCTCTCAGTTTTCTATTGTGCACTCTGGAGTCTGTTTAATGCATTGATAGCTTGTGCGATAACCTCATGCTTCATCAAGTTTGTTGTTTTCCCCTGGATATCTATTGCTATCTGGATTATTGGGTGGCTAATCCTCAGCAATAACCCAACATTTGAAGAAGAGATATTATAGATCATACAGGGTTTAAAGATGACTGCAGTGTGATTTTCCAGAATGTAGAAACTGTTAGATATCTATTTTGGAATTGCAAGGCAGGTAGATTGCGTTTGGACTGGGTTACTACTGGGGACTGAGTCACCTTTGGCAAAAGATGGATGATCAAGTAGGCAGGCAGGAACATTTGAGGATTCATGTAGTTGACTGGTAGCTCCTTTTTTATGGAAGCAGTGATGAGAGCTACATTTATTGGTGACCACGTGCTGTTCATTTGGGGCAAATCAAAGTTGTCAAACTAGGTCTAGCAATCTGTATTACGATTTGGTTCTTCAGCAAAGACGGATTCTCTTTATGTTGGAGCCAAAATGGATATTGTGGCATTCCTTGCCTATGTAGGGAAGGGAAGCTTGCATACCAATGTTTTAACTTGATGGAATTTGTATGATGTACCCTCTTGTTTATTATTGAAATATAATTATATAAGATTTGTTTTTTGAAGAAAGAAAAGATACACCTAATGAATTTTCTGCTAAATTCCTTACAAATGCACAAATTATCACTTGGAGAAATTCTATTGCATTGATCTGCAGGATATCTTGCTTATGTTCAATTTTCGTTATCCAGTTTTTAATTTTGTGGAGGTTACAGGTTTAAAAATTTAGTTTATTCCTAATGCAAGTGTTTTGTTACAATTTGCTCTACTATTTCTGCTTGTCATATATTTTAAATGTAGTTTTATAAGTAGTTCAAACACAATGATAGATTTTCTTGGCAGGCCCAAAAATGTGAAAATTTGGTTGACAAAGGTTCCTGTAGTCCATTCAAGGATTCTGATATCTGCAATAAAATGGTATGTTCAGCTAACTTAATTTGGTTTTGAGCCTATCTACTCAAGCACTATAATTGGCTGCTGAATATTGATGATCTGCCTCTATTCATGAGTTCAGGTTCAGATTTCTTTGCCCACATCAGATGTCAAGTCCTTCAAAGATGGCGAGCTTAGGCAAGACTTTAAATATTGATATTTGGCCTTTCTAATTATTGATAGTCCCTTTTCTTCTGCTTTTTGATCTGAGTTGAGCTTACAAGTGCTGTTGATAAATATACTGTAATTAGTAATATGAAATATCCTCATCATTGAGATTCTAGAATGCTAATTAAAACTGCATTAAGATTCAATATATTGTGGTGGAAGAGCACATCATATATTGTATGTTTTATATTAGAATTTCATGTTTGTTTCTAAAGAGATTTGTGCTTTTCATATTAGTTTTTCAGTGATGGTTTGTTATTTGGCCAACATTCGTTATTTGTTTTCTTCATATCATCCAGACAGACAGGTTCTTGGAAAAAAAGATGTTCCTCTCATGGTATGCAACCTGAATATTCAACAGAAAACATTGGTATGTTCGTTATAAACATAAATGACATTGGATTTCTAATTTCCATATCAGTATTATTATTAGTATCTTTCCTTTTTTGAATTGTACCATTCTTATAATTGTTTCTTTTGTCAGTTTAATGTTTTTTGCATTTTTTAAATTCTATGGGATTTATCATTGTTTCTTTGTGAGCATATTTTCAGGTGGTAAAAGATGTGAGCACGAATTGGGTGATAAATTGAATAAATCTACCTGTATTTGTGCATCTTTGGTTGAATTAGATAGTGAAAAGAAAGGATCTGAAGAAACAATATCAATAAAGTTGTCAAAGAACAGAGCACAAGCTCTATCTGAGGCCATAATTGTGGAGAACCGGCAGAAGAAAAGGAGAAGATCATCATTTACAGACTGTAGAAATTCAACTTCATTAAATTTAGGGGTCACCTCTGAAGATGAAGTTTTGGGTGATGGAGGTAATGCACAACCAAATAATACAATGTGGCCGGTTGTATCTTCTAGTCCAATTGGTTTATCCAAGAATGCGAGTGATGGTCACAACAATAATGTGCACCCACCAACTGTGGAAGGAATTGGAGTTCCTGATGCAGGTAAAACCTTCCATAACTATTGGTAAATTTCCTTATATTATTACATTCAGCATCCCATTCTAGAAGGGAAATTGGGAGGAATTGTTTGCAACCATTTTGTATTGACATTTTCTCTAATATATTAGAAAGAAGGAAACTTATTTTGTAGTTGATTGCGAGCAAATCTAGTCTTTCTAGATGTATTGGCTTTACTCAGCAGCTTTCGATCTTATTTTATTCAGGACAGCAATTTGCTTAGTTTGTACTAACATTTTCAAGAAAATTCTTGAAATTTATGAAAATGAGATTTAGAACTAATGATTACAGGGTGAAGTATTAAACTTCCGTCTGCTCCAGATGTCTACAAGTCGGAGTTTAGGATTCGCTCCTCAGAGAACCCAGAAGATAAACTCTACAGTCAAGAAAGTACAAATTCTGTTCATCTTGTGAACACCAAGCGGGATAGTGATGATGAAAAGGAAGATTGTCATCTAACCATATTGCACCCATGCTCAGAAGTTGTTGCCAATGGTTTTGAATCATTGGACAAGGATTTGAATGTAAGCACACATTCATCTTATCTTTTTAAGTTTTTAGAACAAACATGTGCACAGATGGCTAAAATTATTGTCTTTTTGACATATAGCTATGATTCAATTGACAAGAAAATAAATTGGACAATGTTCTGGGTTACTGTTTTCTATGATTGAAGTTTAATATGTTTGTTGATGAAATATTTTGTTTGGTTGTACTACATGATCCCATGCATTAGATGGGGATACTAATGATAGACAATAAAATATGCTTTACATTGCTAAATTAAGGAAGCAAGAAAGCTAGCTAGGGCTTTGAGAGAGGAAGGGAAGAGAGGACCCTGTAATCTTGTGCTTCTTGATGGATTGTCCAAAGTTGAATGGACAAACAAGAAGATAAAGTCCAACTCCAACAGTCTTGCATGAAAGAGGAGCAAAAATAGCTCTACTTTACAAGAAACAAAACCCCATATCTCATCTCTAAGGCAAAGCAAAATCCCTTCTATATTTACTTGCAAAATTTAATGAACACAAAATATCATAGAAAGAGACATTAAATCAACACAAGTAAACGTGGGAGGGGGAAGAAGGAGATTCTATTAGCGAATAGAAAATATTACAAATGCATTCTGTTACCCCTCAAAATGCATGTCATTTGAGGCACTTTTTCTAGTATTACAAGATGGACTTTGGTTAAAGACTAAGCAGATTTTCTGTTAAAGGTTTCCTTCATCAAGTTTTGGATGACCCAGAAATAGTTTCAGCAAGGCCAAAAGATATGTGCAAGATCGAGATATCAGGCACTTAGTTAATCTAGAGGATCCTTATTCTGCAGTTTGATCCATCTAGCTGTTAAGCCTGTAGAAAAGCATGATGGATTATTGACATGGCAGTCTATTCTCAGCATATGAAGTTTCGATGCTTTATTTACACCGTCTTGGGAACACATTTTTGTTTTGATAACTCATCTACAGCAGCAGAAGGGTAATACCATTGTGTATAAACTCACAATGCTGATGCATAATTTCCAGCACGCAGAGAACATTGTTTCACCATGCAAAATCCATAGAAAGAATATTGCGTACAGCATCATTTGGACCTGTCTATATTTTGGTTGAGGCAGCAATTTAAGGAATATTTTTTCAACCTATATGGATCAGCAGAAAGAGGTAAACAATATGGCTGTTGGTGTTAGTACAGAGGGTTTATACTGTCTGTAATTTTGTCATGTAATGTGGACTATAATCAAGCCAAAGTCCAGTCCTTTTACTTCCAGATAGATGTGAAGGTGAATTTTGATGATTTAGCAGAGTGCTGTAACTTATCTTAAGTGTTTTTCGACCTACTGTTTGAACTTTGAACCCTTATCATGGTGCCAAATTCAGCTTTTGAGCAGCCTGGAAGAACAACTTGGAGACCTGCATCAGCAGCCTTGTTGTTATCCTGTAGAGAAAATGCATTCCACAGAGATCGAGGAGATTATAGTCTATTTTGATGAGCACTGTTGCAGCCTAATCTTCACCTTCGGGTTACATGGAATAAATCTTTAATCCACTAAGTGTGCCCTTGGGGGCAAGTCTTGAATCGAGTTGCTGTCACTCAATCTTGACTCCTCCATCTAGGCTAACTCCTAGCGAATACAAGGGGAGTAGTCCCTAAAACAACTAAAGCTGCTTAAGCTATAGTAAACAAGAAAAATAGTTCTAGGATTAATTAGATTACACAAGAGTACATTAACCACAAGCATACAATATGAATGATAGATAAGCAGATAATCAATTGACAGAGATTTGAATAACGAAATAGACTAGTGCCAAAAGTAAATGCTTGTTGCTTTGAAAATAAATCTGCTTTGAAATAAATGCGGCAATGAAATTGTAACCCAATGTTGTACGCTATAGAAATGTTTTGTAGAGTCCTGTTGGTAAACTTTATTAAATTGATTTCACTTGGAATTATTAGTTAATTTAAGTGCTCAATGTAAGTGTGGCCATGTGACCCTTGTGACTAGAAGAAAATAAAACTAATCTAATGTGTGTTTCCTCTTTTACCTTTATCCTTCGAATGGGATAGAGAAGGTTGCTAGGAGATCCAATGGGAGGAAGCTTCGCTTCAATGAGTACTCCCCTGATTTCGCAAGTCAACAGTTACAAGGAGATCCATCAAGAGGAGGCTATCTCACTCTCCTGATTTCACAAGTCAACAGTTACAAGCAGATCCATCAAGAGGAGGCTAGCTCACTCTCCTGATTTAACAAGTCAACAGTTGCAAGGAGATCCATCAAGAGGAGGCTAGCTCACTCTCCTGATTTTACAAGTCTACAGTTTCTTTTCTACCGAACTTACAATAAAGATTAAGAGTTTTCCCTAATTAAGCTAATCAAACCAACAAGCCCTCTCTAGTCATTCACAAGGATCAAGCTAGGCTTGCAATGACAGAGAGCATAACAGGACTTGAACAGGAGATGTTTGTTACTTTTGCAAAAATGAAATCTAATCTAAGAAATAAATTGAAATCTAATCTATTCAATAGAACAAATCTACTCTAATGTTTTGTGGTGCAAATTTAATTTTAAACCCAATAAAAGCATACCATGAAAATGAGACAAAGACATAAGAGAATGGGATCCATGATTATATGGTGATGGGCATCCCATGTGAATAAAAGGAAATGGTGGTTTCAAAGTTACAATGGGTAATCACTTAATTTACAAAGAGGAATATTATAGGTTCCTTCTGGCCGCTTGAATGGTCCAATTTGACAAAAATCGGGCAGCACCTCCCCAGGTATTTTCACGGACCTGCTAAAAATCAGCAAGCAAAAATAGTGAAAGATGTCCAAGATGCTTTTGGAACACCAGCAATTGTCAGTGAAAAATATTAAAAAATTTCCAAGTGAAAATCTAGAATGGAAGAAACAAATTTCTACTCTAGGTAACCAAGGGAAAACCAAAGTAACTTGGTTTTTCTTGGCTGATTTTTACTGCTGTTAGGACGACAATAAGATAAGCCTTTAAATTGCTATATTTAACAATAACATCTTATAGAAAAGAACCAAGAATCTTGAGAGAACTTTTTAGAGTTTGTGTAGGAAGAGAAGGAGATAATGGAGTCTTCAAAGAAATTGGAGACACTTGGTGCTTGGTTGGAATTTGCTTCTTATGTCTTGAATGATGAACACTCCTACCAACGAGAATCCAACCTTCAAATTTGAGGCACCTACTTGTCAAGAGATTAGTTAAGATAGATGAAGCTTTACATATGGAGATTGAATAAACATTGCAATCAAACTAGAAGCATATGCAAATTTAAATTCCAGAACACAAAACTATCATAAGGACAAACAAACAACCAAGATTGCTTGTCTTTTCTTGTGAGCAATGTGAAAATTCGGAAACCCAAATCCTCTTGCAGCAATTGGAAATTTTTCACCTAATTGTTATTTTTAATTAACAATTTATTTACTGTTTCCTACAACAAATACTGAATAACTCACACTGCAACCTACACAAATAAAACTGCGGAAGAATAAATGCTGGAAGAAATGCTAGCACACACATAAATTTACACAGTTATTTTTGGACCAATGTCCCCGAAAAAACCCAACTTGGGAAAACCGGTGCAACAGTGAGGGTTTTATTTATTATGCAACAGGGAAATCTGAGTACATCTATGGATGCCCAACTGGAAATCCAAACAACAAGAAAATCTGAGTAAAATATTGAAGGGAATTACCCTTCTCCCACAGGAAATCTTTGGTGGACTTTCCCTATAAAAAACTTGACCCCCTGGAGCACTGCGTTAACCTCTGTGCTAATCTGCGTAGTTGGCTGGACAACTTGCTTCGGACTGGGCTTAGATGAATTCATTTTGCCTCTGGATGCTGTGAAAATCGTCTCTCTGGCCCTTTGGGACTCCTTCCCGGCCTCTAGAGACTAGAACTGAGAACGAATGTCCTTCTCTCCAAATCGATTTGCCTAACTGAAGCACTGCACAGTCCCTCAACGCTGCCTCTTTGGGATAATTTGACTCACTTGTTGCTGCCTCTTCGGATCTGGAAAATCTTTCCTCTGGATCACTGTCCCTGCCCCTCACTCATTGCTTCGATCTCACTGGCTCCCTCTCCGACAACTGACTACTGCTACTCTGAAAATCGATCTACCAAGGAAATCGAACTGTTCAAGTGTCTTCTCCAAGTGTCCATCGACTTCTTATAATCCTCTGTTGAGACTTCAATGGTCAAGATTAGATAACTTGAAGTCCATCCGTGTAAGTTTCTAGAACATTCACACCTTGGCTTAATTAATTCTGATTAATTAGTCATATTCCCTAAGTTTATACTTATGAAATATTTAAAACTGACTAATAATCTAATTAAGTAATTGCTAGGTGGAATTTCCAAAACGATTTCTAGGTTTTGGAAATCTCATGTATTCTAGCCTCTCCACAAAATTTCAAGGCTAGAACACA
Organism: Pinus taeda; assembly: GCA_000404065.3. Classification (NCBI taxonomy): domain Eukaryota; kingdom Viridiplantae; phylum Streptophyta; class Pinopsida; order Pinales; family Pinaceae; genus Pinus; species Pinus taeda. The sequence goes on from APFE031049816.1 coordinate 49,718, forward strand.
TCTGATGCTACAAAAACTAACAAGCAACAATGCCCCTACAAGGCCTACAATAACAAATTCAAGGCAAATGCAATATAAACAAATATACCTCACATTTAGAGCCAATCCACCACACAAAAATCAACACACCATGTAGCCTCCAAGCCCTTTTATTATTCACATATGATAGAGCAATACAATAGGAACGAATCCTCCCCAAGAGTTCCCACCCTTCAACACTACTAAGACTAGTTTGCACAAGAGGCAGGAGCTTCAATTTATAGAAAATGAAGGAGGAGATCCCAAGAAAGGTCGACAATCCCGGGAGAGACATGCAATTTCAAAGTGTGGGCATGTGTAGGACAAGAGAGGTAGTGAGTTGGCCCAAGTGGAGGGAGTATGAGTTCCAAGTGGAAAGGAAGAGGAGTGAATTCGCACCGCCTTTCCCCAATTTATCTTTCATCTTGACTTCAACTCTACCTCACTTCAGCGTTGTTAAAATTGGCAACTAGGGTCAAATTCCACCTTGGGTCAACTCATTTGATGTAGATGATGATTGCATTAAATTCCTCTTTTCGAGAGGACCAAAATTGATATAAAGAACATCTCAGAACGTCTCATTTGGACAAGCAAAAGTGTGATTTTGAATTTATGCCCACTCATGTGCAGATTGTCAAGGTTGGCCACATCATCATGTAGGCTCAGAAAGCCCAATGGATGTGTCACTTCACCCTCAACGACTTGTATAAATATAAGTGACCTCTCACCTCATTTGGCATCATCATCAATAGTCGTATTCTTCTCTCTCCTTCTCTTATTGGTTCGTACAACTATTGGGCTCTTATTTTCTCTTACACGTGTGGCACAAGGAGGACGAATTTCAAAGCTAAATTACAAGGCCAAAATTACAAAGTTGGTTGTAGTTTGACCAATGTTGACTATGAGCTTCCAAGGAGAGTTTGACTTCGATTTTTTAGGAGATTATTTGTTTGGGCAAGCCGCACCTTTTGGCACAAAAACCGAGGTATTTTGAGCATTTTGACCGTAGACAAAAATTGTAGGTTGACTGCAAATTTCAGGATATCAGTTTGACCATGTTTGACTGTAGAAAACCAGACATGTACACTGGATTCTTCTTTTACATTTACACTGTAATTTGTAATGTTTTTTAATTAAAGTTGAATTTCGAATGATGATTTTCAATGCCTTGGGCGATTCACCTTAATAGGCATTGACATGCCACAAGGTTTTTTTAAAAGTCATGTCTTTGGGACATTATTTCCCTTTCATTATTAATGGGCATTTAATTAATTAAATTATTAATTATTAATATTTATGATTTTAATATATTTAGTTATGAATATTTATTCATAACATTGCCCCACCCTTAAAAATTCCTTTGTCCTCAAAGCAAGGGTAGCGAGGAATATTGCTGTTGGAACTTCTTAGTTTCACATGAAGAGTCTTCTTCTGGAAGTTTTTTCCACTTGATCAGATATTCTCTAATAGTTTTGGAACGTAGTACCTTCTCTCTGGTTGTAAGGATACCTTCAGATTCTAAGACAATCCTTCCTTCTTCATCGACTTCAGGAATCTCGGTTTGAGTTGATTAGTTTTGACTTGGTACCTTTTTGAGTCACGAAGCATGGAATACATTGTGAATTCAACAATTGTCTGGTAGTTTCAATTCATAAGTTACATCATTGATTTTCTTGATCATCTGGAATGGCCCATAGAATTTTGGAGCTAACTTGTTTTTTGTAAGGATAATTGTTTGTAAGGTTGTAGTTTTACAAAGAATTAGTCCCCTTCTTCGAAACTTTCTTTCTAAACGATGTTGGTCAGCTTGTTGCTTCATTTGATTCCTAGCAATTGCTAGGTTTTCCCTTAGTATCTAGATAATCTTTTGACTTTCTTCCAGATGGTTTTTCACTGCTTGTACTTCAGCGTTTTTTAATGCAAAATCCTTCCATCTCGGGGGTTCATAACCATATAGTGCCTTAAAAGGGGTCATTTTGGCCGATGAATGATATGTGGTATTGTACCACCATTCTGCTAGGTGCAACCTTTGTGACCATTTACTTTGCTTATTAGATATGAAACATCGTAAGTATGTTTCTAAACACTTATTTACTATTTTTGTTTGTCCATTTGTTTGCGGATTGTAAGATGAACTCATGTTAAGGGTTATGCCGACTTGGTTGCAAAACTCTTTCCAGAAATTCCCCTTAAATCTCACATCTCTATCACTAACGATGACTTTAGGTAGACCATGTAGCTTGTAGATGTTTTTGCAAAAGACCTCTGCAATTTGCTTGGTTGTGTCTGTTTTCTTAACTGCCATAAAGTGTGGATATTTAGTGAGCCTGTCTACTACAACGAATATCTTATCCTTACCATCAGACAGGGGTAAACAGTCAATGAAATCCATTGAAATTTCTTCCCATTTTTTATTTGGGACATGTAAAGCGTGTAACAGTCCAAGAGTTCAAACGTTTTCGCTTTTACTTCTTTGACATATATCACATCCAATGACGTATTTCTAACTCTCTTTACTCATTCCGTTCCAGTAGAATGATTGACGTGGGTTGTAGTATATCTTAAAGAACCCAACGTGCCTAGCTGCAGGGGAATTGTGCGATTCCTTAAGAGATTTTATTTTAAACTTTGATGAAGGACTTAAGTAAATTCTATCGTTATACCATAGTATGTCATTCTTCCATTCAAAATTAGGGCGTTGACCGATGTTTTCGATTATCGAGCAAGACTCTGGTTCCTTGGCGTATTCAGCTTGGATCTCGTCCAACCAATCATGAACTATTACCAAAGCAACGCATGTTGTGGTGTCTTCATCTTTATGTGAAAGAGTGTCGACAACCACATTGTCCCTTACCCTTTTGTGCACGATTTCCATGTCAAATGCTGCAAGTTTCTCTATCCACTTTTGCTGTTCTGTAGATAATGTTTTTTGTTGTAACAGGGACTGAAGACTATTATGGTCGGTGTGGATTGAAAACTTGTTCCCTAATAACTATTGATGCCACTTGTTTAGTGCATGAATAATGGCCAACATCTCCTTGTGGTGGGTAGACTTCAAGCTTTCCCTTTTATTAAGTTTTCAACTTTCGTAAGCTACGGGGCGTCTGTCTTGCATTAGTACTGCACCAATCCCAAACCTTGAGGCATCACACTCTACCACAAAGGGTTCGGAGAAATCAGGGGTTGCTAGAACCAGGGTAGGTGACATTATCTCTTTTAAGGATTCAAAGCATTTGTCTGCTTTATTGTCCCATTGAAAGGAATTTTTCTTTAGTAAATTCGTTAAAGGAGCAATCTCGTGTGCGTAATTCTTTATGAATCTTCTATAGTATCCGGTTAATCCAAAGAATCCCCTAAGTTTGGATATATTCTTCGGCTTGGCCATTCTTTAATTGCTTTAATTTTGCTAGGATCCACTTTGACTCCTTCCTTGGATATGATGTGTCCCAGATATTTGACTTCCTTCTGACCAAAAGTACACTTTGATAATTTTGCGTAAAATTGATTTCTCTCCAATACAGACAATACTTCTTCTAAATGATTGAGGTGCTCCTTCCATGTCTTGCTGTAGATGTGAATATCGTCAAAGAACACCAATACGAATTTTCGTAAGTATGGGCGAAAAAAGTTCGTTCATGGTTGCTTGGAAGGGTCTGACGCATTTGTTAGACCAAATGGCATTACCTGAAACTCATAATTCCCTTGAGTTTTGAATGCAATTTTCTCAATGTCTTCTAATCTTACTCGAATTTGATAATAGCCCAACCTCAAATCTAATTTTGAAAAATATTCTGCGCCATGGAGTTCGTCCAACATTTCATCAATAAATGGAATGGGGAATTTGTGTTTAATAGTATTCTTGTTTAGTCCTCGATAATCTATGCATAATCAAAAGAATCCATCTTTCTTTCGAACTAACACCACCAGAACCGCATAGGGACTTCTGCTTTTTGTAGTGACTCCACACTTTAACAGATCTTGTATTAGCCTTTCTATTTCTGTTTTATGATGATGGGGGTAGCGGTATGGTTTGACATTTACCGATGTTGAATCTGGTTTGACTTCAATGATATGTTTGATTTTCCTTTCAGGAGGTAATTTCATCGACAATTCTTGAAATACTTTGTCATATTTCCGGATTAGGGATGTAACTTCAGACTATTGGCGAGTCCCTTCCATCAATAACAACTCTAACTATTGGCATTGTGTGGCGAATACCAGAGCTACTTTGTGAATAAGTTTCTTCATTTGTTGTGTAGATATGATTTGGGTAGGAGCCTGGAACCTGAACAATTTATACTTTCTTCCATTCCACTTGAACATAATGAACTGTTTCTGGTGGTTTGCAGAATATGTCCCCAACGTTTGTAGCCATTGTGTTCCCAGGACGACATCTACACCTCCCAAGGGAACTATGTAAAAGCTAGACTCCATTACGTAATCGTTTAGCTACATTTTAATTTTATGAAACTTCTCTATTCCATCTATTTTTTTCCCATCTGCCACCATAACCTTTATATCTGTCACATGATATGCAAATAGATTTAGCCTCTTTGCGATGTTGACATCTATAAATTTGTGGGTGCTTCTAGAATCTATTAACACAATAACGTTTTGCTTCTTAATATGTCCCTTCAGTTTTAATGTTTGTGGTCGTGCTATCCCTTGATGGCTACCAAAGAAATTCTTGGCATATTTTCTTCTTCTGTATTTGGGTTAGGAGTCTTATTTTTTTCGTTGGCTTCCTTATCAGAGTCACTATCTGAAGTTTTCTCTTCTTGTTCTGCTTCGCAGTTGTAGAATTTTTGTGTGTTGCACTTGTGTCATGGAGAGTATTTGTTTCCGCACGTCCAACATTTGCCATCCTTTTTATTTTTGAAATATGATTGTTGTTTTCCTCCTTGCAACGGGGGTGGAATGTACTTATCAGTGTTTTCTGAAGAAGACTTACTTGACTTTCCTTTTGAGTAGTTGCTTGCTTTTTCACTATTGGCATATGGTGTTTTTTTATATTTTTGTTCAAAAATTATTGTTGCATGTCTAGCTTGTTCAATAGTTTTGGGTTTGTACAGCTTCAATTTTGCTCGGATGTATTCTTTAAGTCCACACCTATACATTTTTAGTTCTTCTTCATTGGTAAAACCTCTTTATCTTACAACTAATACTTCCCATTCATGGGTGTATTCGCTTACAGTTCCTTTTTGTTTGAGATGAACAAACTTTTCATAGATATCATCTTCTTCCTCGCCATGAAATATTTGTAGTAAGGCAACTACAAATTTCTTCGAAATAAATGAATGTGCTTCACATTTGTTTGACCACCATAAAAACCAATCATATGCTTTAGCTTCTAGGTTGTTAGTTGCAGTCATAAATTTTTCTTGTTCATCGATTGGCGGGTTTGACTAAAAAATTGCCTTCATTTTGTTGACCCAGACGATGGCGCCTCTATGATCCTTAACATCATACTTAGGTAATTCTCTTTTAACTCGTTGATAATATTTTTTTGGAAATTTGGTATAATACTGACCTCCTTAGAATTGTATATACGACATTTGCGAAATTTCACGATTTGGAAAAATTTCGCCTTCTGTAGTCTTGGGACTTTGTGATGGATTTTGTGTGATTAGAGGATTAAAAACCGTGTTATATCCTCCCATTAATTGGGCCTACATACCTAGAAACCTATGAAACCGGATTTGCTGGAAATGGCTTGTGTGTTCGAATCCCATGATTTGGACACGATTCGATGGTGATTCGAATCCTTGAATGTGACACGTCGTGTCCTAACGTGACACGTCAGGACACAACGTGTCACGATTTTGGGATTCGAATCCCAAAAAAGGGAAACCCGCGGGCATAAAATCGCGCTATTCTATCAGTCATTTACCATTTCTCTCTTTCAGTTTTGCATACATTGAGCTGTGGGCAAGGAGCTAAGGGTGTGGAGCATTCGGCAAGAAGATTCAAGCACCAGGTAAGTGCATTTCATTTCTATTACAACAGTTTGTATTTGATTTTTTTTTTTACCAATTTGTACATGTTTTGTTTATTTTTTTTTACAGTATTCATGGCTCAATCAAGGGCAGCAGTTAGGGGGCAAAGGAAGGGGAAGAATGTCTCCATTGGAGATGCCCCTCCTCCCCCAATATCATCAGAGTCTGCTGCAAGTAATGTTGAGGGAAGAGGAGGACCTAAAGACAGCATTGAGAAATACCCCTTGTGGAAATATGTCACAAGAGAGGATGGGACAAGCACCAAGGGGAAGGGAGGAGGCAATGTGCAATGGAGATGCAACTTTTGCCACATTTCTTTCAATAGCACATATTACCATGTGAAAGGCCATTTGTTGGCTTTAACAGGTTGTGGAATTGGAGCTTGTAAAGCTGTTCCTTTAAAAAGATGAAAGAAATGGAAAAGCAGTTCACTGTTGGTATGGCAAATGTGGCTGCAAAATCAAGAAAAACCAAGAATGAAGACTCCCTTCCATTTTTGAGAAAAGGCACCACCAAATTTCCATTTGAGAGTTCTATTGGGGGACAAGTAGCAAAAAGAAGAGAAATTTCACTTGGTCCAATGGACAAGATTTTCCAAAAAGAGAAACGGGAAGAACTTGATCTCACCATTGCCTTCTTTTTCTATCAAAACTTCATATCATTTGATGTTGCACGCTCACCTCTATTTATTGAGATGTGTCGAGATCTAACTCATGGGTCTCCATCATGGTATGTGTCTCCTGGTTCAGAGAAGCTTAAAACCGCATTGCTGACGAAGGCAAAAAAAGAGGTGCAAAAAATTCTTGAGCCTATTAAAGCATCATGGCCAACATCCAGGGTTAACATTGTTTCTGATGGATGGACAGATCTAGCATGACACCCAATCATCAACTTATGGTGTCTTCCTTGAATGGTCCAGTTTTCTTGAAAGCAGTGGATACACTTGGAGAATACAAGGATGCACAATTTATGGGTGAGTTATTTGTTAAAGTTATTGAAGATGTAGGTGTTGATTCTTGTATGCAAATCATTACAGATAATGCACCTGTTTGCAAGGCTGCTGGCATGATTATGGAAGCTAAATATCCACAAGTGTTTTGAACACCTTGCATTGTCCATTCGTTGAACTTAGCACTGAAATCCATTGCTTATGATGTGCTTTGGATTGGTAACATTATTGGGGATGCATGACATATCCGTAACTTTGTGCAAAATCATACAAATGCCCTCACTATCTACAAGGAGTACAACAATCTATCATTGTTGAAGATTGTTGATACACGGTTCGCCTCTTCATTCATGATGTTGAAGAGGTTGAAGGACGTCAAGACCGCCCTTGGGGCCATGGTTATTTCTGAGTTTTGGTCTTCTTGGAGAAAGACAGATCAAGTAGCCTCTAAAAGAGTGAAGGACGCAGTGCTAGATGATACTTGGTGGGAGAGGGTAGATCTAATTATTCAGATCTTGGACCCTATCATTTCTTTTGCTTTGATTTGCAGATACAGACAAACCCATCCTAGGAGAGGTTTATGAGGGATGGAATTCCATGATTGATTTCGTGAGGAGCATTATTCTACAGAGTGAGTGCCCCGAGTATGAGACATCACCAGAGGCCTTCTGTGGTACTATACAAGATATTCTTGTGAGCAAATAGGACAAGAATTGCACACCTTTACATTGTTTGGCTCACTCATTGAACCCAAAATACTACAACCATGAGTGGCTGAATGGTGGACCTTCTCGCAGATTCCCTCCTCACATGGATGGTGAAATCTCATAGGGGAGGAAAGATGCATTCAGGCGGTTTTTTCAGGATAGCGCATTGCTTGATGAGGTGGAGGATGCCTTTGCAGAGTTTTCCACTAGCACTTTTCGAATTGCAGGATATGATGTGATTAGAGACAGGGGGGCTAAGAAGCCCTATTCTTTGTGGGCAAATCATGGGGCAACAAGTCCTCCTCTTCAGCAGTTAGCCATGAGGCTCCTTTCTCAGGTGACTTCATCCTCTTGTTGCGAGAGAAATTGGAGCACATATGGGAATTTGTATAGTGTGAAGAAGAGTAGGCTTGAGCAGTCCAGCGCAGAGACAATGGTGTATGTGCACACTAACCTTCGTCTTATTTACAGGCAGAGGGAAGAGTGGTTGAGGGGAAAGACAAAGATGTGGGATGTCTTTCTTGATGATATGGGTCTGAACAACAGTGTTGAGTTGGCATTGGCCAACATGGATCTCAATGATCCAGTGCTAGAGCCTGTTAGATTTGATGACGGTGATATTTTAGAGGGGTCATCCTCCACACCAGCAGATGCAGAGGCGACTATGGATACAGGGGAGGAGGAGGAGGATGCAGAGGAGAGCAATGGTGAGTCTGGTGACCATGTTGATGAGGACATTGATGCAAATTCTGATGATGACTATGAGGATTGTTGACTCATGAGTAATGGGCTACCTATTGCCTTCAGGCTTGTATACCTGTAGTTGTTTTATATTTTTTATTTCTATTTGCCATTGGCATTGCACTACCTATGTAACACATTTTGATTTGATGACTTAATGAGAAAACTACAATTTTCAGTGTCTTTATCTTACCATCTTGTAAGTTGTCTTTCATTTATGAATCATGATTTATGTGACATGTATTTGAATTTTGTATGTACTATGCATGCTATAATGTTACTAACTTACTTTTAAACAGTAAAACTAACATCTAGATGAAGATCTATGTTTGAAATCAATGAATTTGTATCATTAATGAGAATCTGTGTAAGAAATATCTAATTTTAATATATATATATATTAATAAAATAATATATAACGAATCCTACGTGTCCTATTCCGGGGGGTCAACGAGTCCAAATCCGACTCTTGAATCTTTGTATCCTACAAATCTTGAATCCCCGTGTCAGGTGACTTAGCTAGTAACATTTTCTCAATGTTATTTACTTTTTTGACATCACTTGCTATTCCTTCTTGGGTTGCCATTGTTTTATTTTGACCTTCTCCTTGCTCTTCCTGCTCCCTTTCGACATTATCAAGACGCCGACGCATCTTTTCAAGTTCTTGGAAATTTTTTAAATCGTCATTATTATTCCCCATTTTCGACTTGTTTTTTTTTGTCATTCAAAAAACTTTCATCAAATTTTCAGGAAAATAAAGCTTACAGAATTTGTCTCAACAGTCCCCTTTCTCTCATTTCTACTAGACTTGTTGAGATTGGGGATCGGAGGATACCATAATGGACTCTTTACATTTTTTTATTTCCAACAGGCGTTGTAGCCATAACATACTAGGAAAAAACAAAAAAGACACAGGAACTGATAATAACATATCGAGGAGGGGGGTGGGGAGGGAGTATGGGGGGAGCTGCAAAATAACTAACACAATCATGCATATAAAAATCAATACGTTCCACCTGTGCTTCCAAACTGCGAAGGTGGTCTTTTGTGTGATGGTGGCTGCAGCAGAGGCTATCCAATTGTTCCAGAATTTCATTTTGATTATATTGAATATCATTTATGTAAGGCACTATCTCATTACGATCCTCATAGTTGTGGTCCCTGAGAATGTCCATATTGATTTGGATATTTTGAAGCTGCTCTGCTATGGACTCCACGGTTGTTGGAGCTGCTATATGACCTAGAGAATGAGCCAGAGAGAGAGCCATTGCACCCTCGGGTTTTAGGCTTGCTGAGTTCCTAGAGGACAAGCTATGGCTTGACACGAGATGCCCCACATTGATTTGTTGACCACCCCCATGGCGAGGCCAACCCAGTTGGCGAGGCATTACGTGCTTTGCGTGTACTGACGAGCCACTAGCAAGCAAGGCCATGCAAGAACCTTTCAGGAAACTGCAATGAGAGTGGCATACACCAGGACCAAGAGATAAATAACCAGAATTGACACACACCAGGACCCAAACACCATGGGCTTTGAACTAGGATGGGCAAGCTATCCCCGAGGTCGAAGAACTGCCCAAGGCATACGAAGCCCGCCAACCCACTTATGCTCTTAAACAAACAACACTTCCCCACGTGGTCGGAGAGACTGTCTCAATGAGACCTAACCCAAACGAATACCCATGCAAACAACAACATTGACCAGAGATCGGAATACAACCCCGACACAGATAAACACCAAATATGACTTCCAACAAAAGACCGGTGGTGGGGCACCCACAAGCAACCAATAACTATGACCTCTAATTGAAACTAAAAGCAAAATGACTGAGAAAAGCTATGGACATTGTTACCTTTTCCCGCACGATAGTAGATAGTTCCAGGGGCCTCCTACTCTAGCTTGAAAGTCGGTGATGAGGTTGCCAGACAAAAGCGTGGAGCCATTCGAAATACTATCCAAAGAGGTTCCTGGATCCCAAGTGTAGGACTAAAGGCCAAATTCAAATCAAACCAAGTTAGACCGGGCTTCCACTTTATATCTCATCCAAGGCCATGACCTCGATGAGTCTCCATGGACCTTGTTTCTCCTGTAGTACTCCACCCGATCCAAATTCATTGCCCAAAACTCCGAATTGGAGAGGAAAGCTTGTTTTCCCTTGAATTTAACTGATGCGTTAACCGTATGGATCTTCACTTGAGTGGAATGAATGCAAGCACGACATGTAACTGCAGACTTAATGACGACGTGGAGGAGGGGGGAGCCCCGAGGGCTTCGCATGTGCCTAGTGGTTACTCAGATGATCATCCCCATCGGGGGGACTTGTTCTTCTTCTTAGTGGAACCATTTTTTTTAATAAATAATAATATTTTTCTTTGAAATTATCTTTTTTGTTTAATTGAAATTGAAATTATAAATAAATAATTAATAAAGTTCTATAATTATATTATATATTATCAATGTAATGTATTGATATATAACCCAATGTAATGACAAAAGAACAAATGACTTGAAAAGGTTAAAAGGTCAACCGGTCAGACGACAGGCATGAATGCGGTTGGTGTCGGGGATGCAGAACACAGGTAGGGTGGAACAATGTGACAAAAGTCTCTGCATAGGACCTGCCGGCTTTGGAAATGAAATGAAATGTTATTTTAAGGTCCACGAGAGTAAAAATAGCCTATGAGACCATTAGTTCCTTGTTTTTTGCCTTTTGCAATTCAGTCCTTTTTCGATTCAAATTGAAGATGAGCTGACCCAACCTTCTAACAATCCCCTCGCTAAAAAGACAATGCCAAGAAACTGATGCTAACATTTTCGCATAACTTTCTCTGATGTCTTTGAATGCATCGCATTCCAAAATAAAATGTTTTTTCCGATTCCACAGCCCCAGACGTGCAAAATGTACACACCCGTTCTTCCCAAGCTTCTTTAGGCCTTTTCCACCGACCTGTTTCACACGGAAGTTGATGTGAGTTGGTCCTTAATTGAGCAATACGAACCTTTGCCCTCCACAAAATGCTAGCTCCAATGAACTCTTTTTGTTGTAAAGCACACGTAGGGTTCAGTTCCTCAATGTAATATTTCTTCTTTCTACCCAACTCTTTTCCCCATACCTTTTTACGAAACTTCTCCATAACAAAATCCTTTAGCTCCTTGCTATTTGTGGGACAGGCATTGAGGTAGATATTCCATTTTTGCATCCATATGTAGTTTTGTTTCATCCATGCTTTCTTTTTTTCACAGATGCCTTCATTGAAGATAACATTAGGCCACATACCTACTCTCATTTGTTCAATTCTTTTTAGGTATCTTATGAGCCGCACCATAGCAATTGCTTCAATGGAAGTTGATCCTGTTTCACTCAACATTATCTCATAAGGTACATAACTTTTTATTTTGAACTTGCTCGTGATCAAGCGTTTTTGGATTTTCTCAATTTGTTTCCATTTTGAGACGGGAGTGTTGCTAGCCCACAATTCACACCCATATAGCATCATTGGACAAACTAGGAGTCCAAAAATCACTTTAATCGTTTTCCAATCCCATAACTCTGCCTCTCTACGTCTGTTTTGAAGAGCATATAATGCTTTCCACCCTCCTAAAATTCTCTTCTTTCTGTAGTCCTCCCAATTGAGTTTGTTGTTGAAATCAATCCCAAGGTACTTGTACTCATTTACTTCTTCAAGAATGTTGTCTTCAAAGAAGCAAGTATGTTGGCTCCGCTTCCTTTTATTAGAAAAAAACATTGTTTTGGTCTTGTTAGTATTGACTTGCATCCCCACTGCTCTACAAAAATACTCAAGGGCATATAAGTGCATTTGCAATCCATGGGCCGATTTAGAAATCAATACAATATCATCAGCATATAAAAGAAGCTTTATCACAAACTCCCCCAACCGAACACCATCTCCACCTTGTAGATTTAGCCACTCTTCCAATTTATCAATATATAGACCAAAAAGAGTGTGGGATAGAGGGCAACCCTGTTTGACTCCAAAGTCACTTCTAAAGCTTTCTGAAATACCTGCCGAGGTTCTAATTTTGACTTTCACTTCTTCATAAAGTCTATGGACAACAACTCTATAATGCACAAGAATTTCAATTTCTTCCATTCTACACCACAACTTATCCCTAGGGACTCTATCAAATGCTTTTTTGAAGTCAACAAAGCAACACAATACTTCTTCTTTGTCCTCCCAAACCTTTTCAACAATGTGTCTCAACGTGATGCCATGATCCACTATAAAATGTTTCGGCCTAAAACCTGCTTGTCCTCTTGCCCTCGTTTATTTTTACTTCTGCCCACTTGCTAATTCTGTCTTCTAACATGCTGCCGAAAAGCTTTGCAAACAAAGGATTGATCATAATTGTTCTATAGTTGGATGGATTATTAATGTCTCTACTTTTAAAAAGGGGTATTGCTAGGCTAGTTGTTCAATCCCTTGGGAATCCTTGCTGAATGATGTTGTTGAATATTTTCATGATGTGCAGTGCAAGAGCGTTCATTCCCCATTTTAGATACTCTACTTGAAGTTCAACCAAGTCCTTTGCCTTTCCTGTTTTTAGCTTCTTAATTCCATTCTCCACCTCCTGCAATGTGAAGAGCTTTGAATTTGTGGTGATCCTAGGGGGGGACTCTGCCTCAGATTTTTTCTCATAGAGTTGCCTTGCATATTCAAACCATTGATTGGCTGTAATATTTCAATTTGCTTCTTCCTTGGTTGCAGATCTTGCTAGAAAGCTTTGGATTATTCTTGCTTAAATATATTAACTCTGCTCTCGTTGTTTGCATGAACTCATCTTTTGTCCTTTTTAGTATCTGCTTATATAACTTTACATTCATCTTCTCTTTTCCTGTCTTTTTCAAGGTTGTCCTTGCCATTTTGCATTCCTCATCAAACCAAGCATTTACAGGAAAACAGTTTGATTTGATTTCCTATTTTTTGCTCTTTTGCGCTTCTCAAGTGCACTTTGGATTATATTTGTTAACTCATGGCTGTTGAAGTGTTTGAAACCAATTTTCTCCTTTCGAATTAATCTCTCTAACATTGTCTTCAAGATAGTACCATTTTCTTGTGTTAGAAGAATTTTGCCCCTTGATAGTGATTGTCGAGAGCATTGGGTTTTCCTCCTATGCTGCCTTTCTTCTAACCATGATAACCTTATAAAAATTGGGTTATGGTATGATTTTAAGTCCCAAATATGCTCTCCAATACTAACTTCATCTATCCTTTCTATTAAGCTTTGTGAACACATCACACAGTCAACGACACCTGCCCTATTGTATGTGTTGCAAGTGAAGTTCCCAGACCTTTTCCATCTACCTAGACCATTGCAAATAATTAAGTTGAAAGCCCCACACAGTGTAAGCAACTCATCTCCAAAATGATTGCTAACTTGGTCATGATGATGATGTAGGTACCACAAAAATCGAGAAGAGTGAACTGATAGAACAATGGTGGTTGGGGAATGAACGGGCAGACAGGCGTGGCAAAATGAACCAGTGGCTAAGGGTGTCGGGAGAAATAGGCAACGGGGAGCACGATGATGGATCAGAGGAAGGGACGCGACCGACAAAGGGTCGAAAGTGAGAAAAAACAGGCAGACAGGGGACACAGATGATAGTGGAATGAAGTAGTGAGGGAGTATGTGTAGCGTATTTGGACTGGAACACGTGGCTCTGATATCGCTATAGAAAACTAGAGATGTACATTGGATTCTAATTTTACATTTACACTGTAATTTGTAATATTTTTTATTAAAATTGAATATTGAATGATGATTTATAATGCCTTGGGCAGTTCACCTTAATAGGCATTGACATGCCACAAGGTTTTTTTTAAAAAGTCACGTCTTTTGGACATTATTGTGCTTTCATAATTAATGTGCATTTAATTAATTAAATTACTAGTTATTAATATTTATGAGTTTAATATATTTATCTTAATAATATCTAGTTATGAATATTTATTCATATCATTGACTGTTCACTTGTCATTGTTTTGGGTTGACTTTGAGCTCCTGATCAAGCTGAGTTTGATTGGGGAAGACCGAGTTGTTTTGAGAATTTTCTATTGCTGCTTTGACCAGTGTTGAATTTCTGGTTAGGGTTGTTGACTGTTGCAGAGAATTGCAGATTTGATAGGGTTGTTTTAACAGAGATTTGGCAAGTCAATTTTGACTTTGACTCTTGTATTTGTACTCTCTCTATTTGTTGAACATTTGATATAATAATAAGAATATTTGATGAAAGGGTTTTCCCCATCTTGGGGTTTTTCCATGGCATCCATCAAATTTGGTGTTCTTTTGTCTTGGCTTGTCTTCTGCATATTGTTTCATGTTCTATCTACTTTTACTGTCAATGTGATTATTGGATAATGTGACTGCTATTGGAAATCTAAATTGGAAATTGGCATTGGGCTGCTAAAGGAATATTGAAGTAATTGTGCTAAGCATAGAACATAACATTGTTATCTAAATTTAACATGGTTTCAGAGCATAGGTGAAGACAAAGCCCAAGCAAGAGAGAGAAAAAAATCACTAAGAGAGATCTGTTGGTACAGACTATTGATCTAGCGTCAATGACTTTTACATCTTACTTCAAATTCGAGGATAAGCTCAAGGACAAATCTGACTATCATGCATGGAAGATGACTTTGGAAGAGCATGATGCCATGGACTATGTGAAGGGAAGAGTGGTGGAGCCTCCTCCAAATGCACTTGTTGTTGCAAAGACAAAATACAAGAAAAGTGAGGTCAAAGCTAAAAGAATCATTTTAGACTCTATTCAAAAGCATTTGGTTGCTTATATTTCTGATTTAGAAACATCTTAGGAGATGTATGAAAAATTGGTTGGGATGTTCAAAGTGAACAATGTAAATCAAATCCTCTTTCTCAAAAACAAGTTGAAGGATATCAAGATGGACAAAGGGGAGTCTATCCAATCCTACTTCATGAAGATTACAAAAATCAAGAATGACCTTCTATCTATTGGAGTTGTTGCTGACGCAGAGCTCACTCTCATCGCTCTAGAAGGTATTATAAGAGCATGGGATGTGTTTAACACCACCATTCTCAACAATGACATGATTCCTAGTTTCGATGA
The DNA here is from genome assembly GCA_000404065.3 of Pinus taeda. Classification (NCBI taxonomy): domain Eukaryota; kingdom Viridiplantae; phylum Streptophyta; class Pinopsida; order Pinales; family Pinaceae; genus Pinus; species Pinus taeda. The sequence goes on from APFE031049816.1 coordinate 65,235, forward strand.
ATTATTGGCTAGATGCACTCAAGAGGAGACGAGGGTGATGGAGAGAGACAAGCCTTCAAATGGAAATGAACCTACTGCTTTCTCCATCCATGTTAAGAGGAAGAACAATGCTGGTCCAAAGAGACAAGGTCAAGGATTCAAGCAGGGATTCAAAGAAGGAAGAAAAGGAAGGTGCTACAATTGCAACAGGTTTGGCCATTATGCTAGAGAGTGTCCTCACAAGGATACTCCAAGGGATGATGACAACAACAACCACAATTCAAGCAGGGATTCAAAGAAGGAAGAAAAGGAAGGTGCTACAATTGCAACAGGTTTGGCCATTATGCTAGAGAGTGTCCTCACAAGGATACTCCAAGGGATGATGACAACAACAACCACAATTCAAGCAGGGATTCAAAGAAGGAAGAAAAGGAAGGTGCTACAATTGCAACAGGTTTGGCCATTATGCTAGAGAGTGTCCTCACAAGGATACTCCAAGGGATGATGACAACAACAACCACAATTCAAGCAGGGATTCAAAGAAGGAAGAAAAGGAAGGTGCTACAATTGCAACAGGTTTGGCCATTATGCTAGAGAGTGTCCTCACAAGGATACTCCAAGGGATGATGACAACAACAACCACAATTCAAGCAGGGATTCAAAGAAGGAAGAAAAGGAAGGTGCTACAATTGCAACAGGTTTGGCCATTATGCTAGAGAGTGTCCTCACAAGGATACTCCAAGGGATGATGACAACAACAACCACAACAACTACAAAGGAAATAACAATCAAAGGAACAACAGCTTCAACAATAAAGGAAAGAGGAATGCTCCTGCTGCTCGACCTCCCAAAAGGACAAGAAATACCAAGTATGAGGAAAGTAATGTTGT
>APFE031049816.1:69593-145905 GCA_000404065.3 Pinus taeda
GGTTTGTTGCTCGAGGCTTCTCTCAAAAGGAAGGAGTGGACTATGACGAGATATTTGCACCAGTTGCCCGATATACCATTATCCGACCCATTATTGTTCTCACTGTCTCTCAAGGATGGAGTTTACACCAAATGGATGTTAAGACTGCTTTCTTGCATGGCTCACTTAAGGAAAAAGTCTACTTGGAACAACCTCAGGGGTTCGAAGTACAAGATCGAAGGACACACGTATGCAGGATGAAGAAAGCCCTCTATGGGTTGAAGCAAGCCCCTAGGGCTTGGTATGAGAGCATTGATAGCTATCTTATGAAGTTGGGATGTACAAGGAGCTATGCTGATCCTAACCTATACTTCAAGGTTGAAAAGGACATGCTTCTCATTTTGGTCCTTTATGTGGGTGATCTCTTTCTGACAGGTACAAACCCTCTCATTTATCAATGCAAGAGGGAGTTGGCTTCCGAGTTCGAGATGAAGGACCTAGTCCCGATACACTACTTCCTAGGCCTGGAGGTCTGGCAATAGCTAGGTGAGATTTTCCTTTCTCAAGGAAAATACATTGTGAAGCTGCTTGAGAGATGTGGGATGGTGAATTGCAAGTCTGTGTCTACTCCAATGGAACTCAACTTCAAGAAGCTATGTGGAAGTGCTGCTGGGCCCGAATTGGCGAACCCTTCCGAATATAAACAAATTGTGGGGGGCGCTAATGTTCTTGGTAAACTCCTATCCTGACATATGATTCACTTTGAATATGTTGAGTTAATCTTTGGCCAAGCCTCATCACATACATTGGATTTCTGTTAAGAATCTATTGAAATATCTCCGTGGCACAATCAACTATGGACTGAGATACACTAGTTGGAATTTGAGGCTACAGGGATATATTGATGTTGATTGGGTTGGTAGCGTGGTGGATTGTAAGAGCACGTCTGGATGTTGCTTCTTATTGGGGTCTGCTTCAATTTCTTGGATGAGTAGGAAGCAAAAATCAGTTGCTTTAAGCACCGTCGAGGCCGAATACATTGCAGCTAGTATGGCCTGTTGTGAAGCTGTGTGGTTGAGGAAGCGCTTTAGTGAGCTATTTGAGCACGTGCTAAATACCACCGTGATCTTCTGTGACAACCAAAGTGGGATTCGCCTTTCAGAGAATCTCGTGTTCCACGACCGGTCCAAGGGCATTTATATGAGGTAACACTTTATTTGGGATATGGTAGAATGGGGAGCAATAAGGATCCAACACATCAGGATTGATAAGCAAGTCGCACATCCTCACAAAGCCCTCAGGGGAGGTCAAATTCTTAGCCTTCTGAGAGAGACTTGGAGTCATGGAAAGACCCTCCTATGAGAATCCCGTGTGTGTTGGATACTGAGCTCTGGGAGTTCCTAGGGGATTGGGTACTTCTTGGAGCTATGAGTGACCATAGGGTAAGTGGTTCACGTTCCCCTATTGGTGCACTGTGTACAGCGTGAGTGGTTCACCTTACCCTGTGATAGCCAATGAAGGTTGACTGTGTGTAGGGTGAGTGGTTCACCTTCCCCTATGATTGACATATGCATAGGATGAGTGGTTGATCTTCTCCTGCTGATACCCCAACATACATCCTACCCATGTAGTCCAGGACTCATGGGAAGTACCTCTCATCTGGCCAATGAGTTGGGAAACATGTATAGGGACCATAACACTACCGATGGATGCATCGTGTACCATCGTACTCCCTATGTCTAAGACGCATGGTGTTCAACAACTTGATCTGGGATCAAGACTGACATTTGTCAGTAGAGAGTGGTAAGGTCTTGTGACTCACTCTCAATTGATTCTTCTTCATTATTGATATCATTGTTAAGTAGAGCAGATGAGATGAGATACAAAGATGGTACATGATGGCAGGATGGCATGATGATCGATGGTTGGCAAGTGGAATTCTCCTTAGTTGAGAGGGAGTGTTAAAATTGGCAACTATGGTCAAATTCCACCTTGGGTCATCTCATTTGATGGAGATGATGATTGCATTGAATTCCTCTTTTCGAGAGGACCAAAATCGATATAAAGGACATCTCATTTGGACAAGCAAAATTGTGATTTTGAATTTATGCTCACTCATGTGCAAATTGTCAAGGTCGGGCACATCATCATGTAGGCTCAGAAAGCCCAATGGATGTGTCACTTCACCCTCAACGACTTGGATAAATATAAGTGACCTCTCACCTCATTTGGCATCATCATCAACACTCATATTCTTCTCTCTCCTCTCATTGGTTCGTACAACTATTGGGCTCTTCTTTTCTCACACGTGTGGCTCAAGAAGGACGAATTTCAGAGCTAAATTATAGGGCCAAAATTATAGAGTTGACTGTAGTTTGACCAATGTTGACTTTGACCTTCCAAGGAAAGTTTGAATTTGATTTTTTGGGGGATTATCCGTTTGGTCAAGCCGCACCTTTTGGCACAAAAACAGAGGTATTATGAGCACTTTGACCGCAGACCAAAATTGCACGTTGACCACAGATTTCAAGACATCAATTTGACCAAGTTTGATTGTTGACTTTGTCACTGTTTTAAGCTAAATTTGACCTTTTGATCAGGTCGAGTTTGAGTGGGGAAGACCGAGCTATTTTGAGGACATTCCATTGCTGCTTTGACCAATGTTGACTTCCTGGTTAGGGCTGTTGACTACTGCAGAAATTTGCAGATTTGACAAGGTTGTTTTAAGTTTTAACAGAGATTTGGCAAGTCAATTTTGACTTTGACTCTGGTTTTTGTACTCTCTCTCTCTGTTGAACATTCGATATAATAATAAGAAGATTTGATCAAAGGGTTTTCCCCGTCTTGAGGTTTTTCCCTGGCATCCGCCAAATCTGGTGTTCTCTTGTCTTGGCTTGTCTTCTGCATATTGTTTCATGTTCTATCTACTTTTACTGTCAATGTGATTATTGGTTAATGTGATTGCTATTGGAAATCTAAATTGGAAATTGGCATTGGGTTGCTAAAGGAACATTGAAGTAATTGTACTAAGCATAGAACATACCATTGTTATCTAAATTTAATGGGCATTAACTCAACCTCTACATTAATGAGACAACTTGGCCTCTAGATCTCGACCTAATTGGCAACAAACTCAACCCCCTAGCTCGTGCACTTAATTGGGAGTCAATCTCATCACTTGACTTGTAGTTTAACTCCCTCTTGAATGCTTACTCACTCCTCTCAAGTGATTGAGAGCCTTAGTTGACCAAAAACATGCTTCCAACATGTTCCCAATTATCTAATAGTAATAACTTGATTGTTCGTCTTTTTTCTCACTTTTTTGAGTAAACATGATTTTTCATGAGGAAAAATTAATATTTTCCACCCTAAAGTGGGTATGAAGGTAATGTAACATGTTGGTACTCTAAGCATGAAAAACGAGTACCTACATGCCATATGAGTCTTCTTAGTACTTTTTATTCGTTACATAAATTTTAATTGAAAATTCCCATTATGTGGGAAATTTTTAATTATTAAAGAATTCGTATAAAAATGTAATACAATTCCATAAGACTCAAGATAATGCCATGTATGATAATATACATTGACCCTAGACTTAGAAAACACACTCAAGGCCTAGTTATTAAGACACACTCTAACTTTGGAGGATGTGAGTGAAAAAACTCAATTAATTATTTATTGCTAAAAAGTAAAAGTAATTGAGTAAAAAAATGCTTTGGAGCAACTTCCTAAGTAGCTAGGTCCCAAGGGGCTAAGCCTTTTACATAAGTTCATCATGATAGTGACATTTTTTACAATTCCCCCATGGGGTACGAAATTTGAACAGAGAAAGAAGAGAGAAGAGGATAGGAGAAGAAGGGGAAAAATTGCCTTGTTGGACTTCTGGATTTGAAATTTAGAGCGGTGCCATGTCCAACTTTAATAGTTTTCTTCCTTTATCTGCCAGGTACAATCTGGCAGGTAACAAGCACCTTTTCCAGATTTAAGTTAAGTAATCTAGCATTGAATATCCTTTGATTGAGATGCCCTATCATGGCATCAAGGCTTGCCATGTTGTACTCTTAATCACGCTTGGTAGAGGTCATTTTATATTTGTTTGGACTTAGAAATATTATCCTCTTTCACTACAATAGTGATCACTTGAATTCTTGTTCATGGCACTAGAGCAATCCATCTTGTTGGCTGTTATTTATTGATAGCCTTACACATTGGAAGAACGCCTTCATTTACATGGCCAAAAGGAGCAAAGCGAAGGAATGATCTTCATAAGTTAGTGGCATTTTTCTCCTTAACATGGTTAAGTGAACACCTTAAAGATATCTCTCATCATAGTATAAGCCTTTTGAAGTCATTGACGCATAATTGGAGGGTGGAAAAGTATTTAAAAGAGGTCGTTTGGCTCTTAGGTGTAATACATGATGTCATGCCCCTTCCTAAATTATTTTGGAACAAGATTAACTTTTGTATTATGGGGCCAATTTTGGAGCTAGTGGACCCCATCGATTTTATTAGGAGTTTAGACTTAGGAAAAGTTATTTGTGTTGTCGTTAAGTTACACATGGGGGCCACCCTCACTAGGGAAATACTCACTCCCTAGTTCGTTTTGCATGGAGATGGTTAAGTTTTGCATGGAGGTGGTTAAGTGAGGGCCCACGATGGAGGAAGAATTGGAGGGAAAAGTGCTCCACAAAATCTATATAAGGAAGACAACTCTCCTCATCTCATTCATCTTTTTGGTATATTGATTTCTCTTTGGTTGCTCGAGCTGCTTAGTCGAGTCACTCGTTGTTAAGCACGAGTTCTTCAAGTGAAGAGCTCACCCTTTCTTCGAGGGACTTCGAGTGCCACCCTAGGAAGGTTTTCTTCATTTATTCAAGAGGAGGATCTCTTTGTGATTTCCAACAGTGGCATTCACTTCTAGGTGGTGCGTATTACTGGAGGATGCAGTGAAGAGGAGGCCGAGTTTGTTTGTGGTGTCTTACAGTGGAGTTTGGGTGATAGATTTTCCAAAGAGGAGGCAAGGGAGGATTGTTAGCATTTGGGAGAGTTTGGGAGCTGGTTGAGCTTATTGCTTTATAATGTGACTTTCGCAGTTCCTGGGCCAGTGCAGAAGCAGCACTTGGAGCTCACGTGGTGGGTAGAGTATCAGTCCTTAGGCTGAGCTTTGCCATGGAGGTTAGAGGAATTACTTGGAGTGGTGTTTGCTTTCGTTTCAGAGCTTGGAGGAGGATTTCATGACCATTCCTTGCAAACTGTATTCTTGGAGTAGCTTGGAGGGTGTAGGCCATAGAGGAGGCTGAATTTGGGAGGTTCGGTTTAGGCCAAACCCTTTCTAGGTTTTTGTGGGTTTTAACCAAGGAGCTTGGGGCTGAAGTTTCACCATTTTCTGAGCCCCGGAGACGGAGTTTTTTGCAGTTCCTTTCTTGCCAGCAGTGTAGTCACTGGGAGACAACACAGAGCATTAGAGGAGCAATAATTTTCCAGCAATTGAGATTATTGTTTTACGCCTTGGTTCTGTCAAGCTTGCCCTTGAGGCAAGCCCGTGTGCATTTTCCATACTAATGTACTTGCTCCATTCCATTAATAAAATGGTTCAACTAGTTCTCATTTCTGATGTGTATTGAGTGTTTGCTGATCGTTTTATTTTTTCTGTGTATAAATCGTATTTGCTTTTGCATACCACCATTTGTTTAAGTTTGGAACATTACACATGATAAAAAGGAAGGATAAAGCAAACTCTCCTAAGCCTTTTGAAGATCCTAATAGGAAGACGTCTAGATTTCAAGAAGTTGTTTAATCACTATATGGTTTATTACTTCCTAGTTTGTGGATCTAGAAGCTGCCATGGATATTTTATTAATATCCCTTGGAGTAAATCATGGATCTAAAATTGTGATATATGTTCTAATATTGTTATTCCATAGATCCACTTTTTGGGGGAGTTAGTTGGCACATTGAAGAAAGAGGCCAAGAAGAAGAACACCTTCCTTGGAACTTGAGTAGATTGATTGACTTTATTTGTGCTATTATTTTTGGGAGAATAGTTAAGGAGGTTAAGGTTGTATTTTTAATATTTATTATTGCTTGGAGAGATTGATGGATCTAGAGGTCACTCATATTATTTTATTGCTCATTTGGAGAAAAAACATGGATCTAAGAGTTTTTAATACTTTATTGCTATATATGGGAGAAGAAAGTGGATCTACAACTCACTAAATCAAAATTTTATTGTAAGGAGATGGAGCTTTAGGTCTATAAAAGGACTGGCTCTTTGTTTTTATTTTCATGGTTGGATTGGTAGGGAGAACCCTCTAAAGCCTAATTGAAGATCATGTAGACGGAGCAAGTTAAGGTACAAGGAAGTGTATGTGAGGTTGTCATCACTCATCTCTTTTCTCTTGAATGATTTGGGTTTTATGTTGGAGTGGCTGTTGTATCTTGTTGCTGGAATGGTCTCTAGAATGCAAATCTTTGCACATAAGAAGGGCTAAGTGTGAGGTTCCTAGCCCTCTTTATTGCTTGTTGTAATCTAGAATATTGGGGAATTTGCTGCTATAATGACAGATCTAGTATGGCATATATAATGGCTTGCTAATCTTATGGGGTTATATGTGATAATGTGAAATATGGTTGGGTTGTTCATTCATTAAAAGGCTGTCTATGTAATCCTGTTTGCTTATAATCTCATGCTATAGTTATCCTTCATTATTCTATGGTTGGACATTGGCTATTGCATCTTGCATTAGGGCCCTTTTTTACTCTCACATTACCCAAAGAATCTACTTGAACTAGTCATGGAACATCAGTTTATGGCTTGACTACTAAAGCTTCTCCATTTTATTCTAAACCCTCTTTGTTTGTATTTCTTGACTCCATAACCCTTGGATTGGTAGTGGTCTTAGCAACCCACCCTTCTTTAGAGATACCTACCTTGTGTTGGAGGACAACTGACCTAAAGAGAGACAAAATGGTTTTATGATGACAATGGACAATCCCTCTTTGTTTGTCTAAGGTCACACTTGTGTTTAGGGATTTATCACTCATTGTGAGGGTTTGGGAGGTAACAAATCCATACCTTGCAATGAAGAAGTGTTTGTAAGTTCCTTTTCCTTGTCCTTCATCCCCCTCTAAGATTCTCTACTAATTGAAAGGTCTTTAGTGTGTCCTCAACATTTCCCTCTCAAATCTGTATATGCAATTTAAGCATTTGTTTTTGTTCCATCCAAGACTTGCACTTAAAGATATTCAAATCCTTGAGTGGGGTGCAACCCTATAGGCACATAGGAAGGGTGCCCTAGCACTTGGTTAATATCTTCCTAGCAAATCATATCTACTAATTAATAACACAATTAGAAATTTAACAAATATAACAATGGAAGCAAATTAAATACACCAATCTCACAATCACATGCACACATAAATTTTCTTACCAATCAAACAAATCTTCATCAATAACGCAGAATCACTTGGGCTCCCTTATTGGGAAAATGGCTCTTTGAGGAAATTACAAATACAACAATAATCTAGATCTGATCTAACTAATCAAGCCCTAGATCTGACCTTCGATATGTCTTGGTTGATTTAGATCTCCCTTGCTGCACTCTTTAGACCTTCCTCAAACCTAACACACTTGGATGAAACTCCTTCTCCACCCAATCACTAAGATCTCCTCTCAAGTCTTGTGTTCACTTGCTGTGTTTTGTTTCTTCTCCCTTAGACTACCCTTTCTTTTATATGCTTGTGTTATCACTGAATCCTTAACCCTAATCCCTAAATTGATTGATGGTTGAGATTAGACCTCAAGACCACTCGAGATCAACTATTGAAATTACATTTAATTCACTAATGTGAAAACCTTTGCATTTCATTAGATTAACTCACTTTATCTTATAAGAAAAATTTACTTCAATCATTAAAGTAATTGCTATGGTTAAGGGTGTGTAACACAACTTTTGCATGCCTAGACACTTAGGCCTACACAAAAGTACCTGGTCCAAGCTACAAACATCAACATGCCCAACCATAAAGGCACTTGGAAAGGTTACCCATTGTCACTGTAAAAACTTTTCCTCTCATGTTAGGTTAGTTCTTGTTTGGATCAAGGGAAGAAACCTTAGAAATGATGATTTTGGATGTTCCTTAGAAATAAAGTGTTGGTGGACTTCCAGGACTAGTGTCTATCCAATTGGGCAATCAACAATAGAGTGTTTGGACAATATGGAAGGAGGTGTATTAGGATTTTATGAACATGTTCTAATCACCTTAATGGATTTACTTAAAATGCAGAAAATTAAAAGAGGGCTCTTCCAATGATGCTTCTTGCAACAAGTACATAGATAAGTAATAAAGTCGAACCAGGAACAATTAAATGGAAACCATAGATGAAGTCATACTTGAGGTATATAATTGGGACAACTTGCTTAATGAACGAATAATCAACAATATATTAGGTCTTCCAAGTCTAATTTCTCCAAAATATTAAGGGGACCTAGTGTGTCACATTTAACCTTCATCCCTAGCTAGGGCAAACACTCAAAAATAAAGTGGATTCCTAACCAAAAAATTACAGCAATAAATATCCTTCAATGAGTACAAATGATTACAACAAGGAAAAGAGATGGTGCTTCACCTCAACCCTAATGTCTTTCTTTTGAAGAAAACTTTCGATTCTTCAAAAGATTACACCCATAGATTTGTACAAGTAATTTCCATCTATCAAGTCCACTGAAGAAAACTGTAAAAAAGATGAAGAACCTCACACTGAAATGCCTTTTAACTTCTTCTCCCAAAGATCTTTAGCTAAGCTTGGATGGGAACTCCCACAATTCCAATCCCGCATTTAGCAAACAAATCTTGTCTCTATTTATACCTTTCACATCAAACCCTAATGAATAAAATAATAATAATTGAGAGCTAAAATCCCAGAAGTTCAGTGCTCCTCTTTAGAGGTCTTTTTAGGGTTTGATTTAATTGTAATATGACATGTGTCCACTTCTTGCTTGAAGTAGCTCATCCAAATATGTGAATCATGCCTTGATCCATGTGAAATGTCCCATATAACCATTTAGCATGCTTTTGATGGCCCTTTGAGTGAGATGTCCCTCTTTTAGGCACTAGATCCATGATTTAATCTGAGATGCTTGTAGATACATACCCATAACGGTGAATTTCATGGGAAATGAGAGGTCCTTATTTTGCTAGAAGAGAAGCTTGCATTGTAGGTGCTTTAGACACTTGTTTAACATGGCAATTGGAGAGAGCATCACACCAAAGGGGATGCCAATATATTGCACAATAACAATTGGGCAGACAAATGTTGCACAATAACACTTGGGCAGACAAATATCTAAGTTGGAGGTATGTAGTCAAGTGGGTGCTCCAAACCAACCATGTAGCAGTCAGCTTCTTGATCACAAACAATCACCCTAGAGGCCCCACAAAACACAACCAAGCAATTTGTAGCTTCATTAGCTGAACCTCAATTTGTGCAAACAGAAATGAGCAAATCATCTGCAAAATGATTATTAATTAGATTTTTAAATAGTGGTCTGGGCCTCACATCAACCAAGGGTTCGATCAGACTTCACTTGGACTTGAACCAAAACTAAACTAGTCTGAATTTTATGATTTGGTTTACAAAAAGGTACATTAAATATTAAAATTTTAATTAAAAAATATTTTAAAGATTCCAAACAATTGGAGGAAAAATATGCATAGTTTGCTTATGTATATACTATGTAAGAGTGAATATATCAAAATGGAACTAAGTGCAATACATATTTGAAACAAAATATATAGTCAACAAGGCTCTATATAGCCTTAAAGTACAAAAACAACAAGATACAAGCTACTAGCCTGTTCCATATCATTGATCTACATGATGAATCATCAAACTCATCACCACTAGTGGAAATGGGATCCTCAGCATGAGCCTACTCCCACAAGTGGATCCAAATCCAAATGAATCCACCCCAAGTCATCAATATTAAGATCAAACTTTGCTGAATCAGTCTGCATAAACCATTCTTAGGTTGGATCAATATCATCCAACACAATGGCATTTGTATCAGGTTTTCTGTTTAGTAATTGGAGCAATTTTTTTCACATTCAGTCACTCCAATTTTTTAGGAGTTGGAATTGCTATCTCTGGCATGTCTGTTTTTGGTAGGTCTATATTTTGCCAATGGCATGTAGTAGAGGATGGGTGAGATTAGGCATCTTTTGATGGTTTAGTGGACTTGTCTTTGGTATGCTGCAATTCATATTGCTGGAATTTTGAAAATCGTTGAATTTTAGATGGGATGTGATATTCTATTTTCATTGGATGAGGTTTGATGATGTTGGAAGCCCCCTCAGATATTTTGAAATAGACAATGACAATATAAAAAAATTAAGTAAAAGGGTCGAAAGGGAAATGTAAAGAAAATGAAAACTTTTACTTTTGAAAAATCCAAATTCTCACAAATGATAAATGAAATGTGATTTTAGGGTTTAGGTTGATTGAAGCTTTAGTTTAGGCAAATAATTTATGAAAAAATGTTGTCCCCCCAAAATGGCACTTTGACCTATAGGGAATCAACTTGGTATTTGTTATAACAAAATCTATCACCTTAGTGCAAAGCCTCTCATAAGGTGCTAAGTTTTAGTGAAACATAAAAGTATTACCACTATTATGTAATATCCCTTAATATTGTTTAATAAAATTTTCAGGAAAATGCTTCAGAAAAATTTGCCACAATTTTTTTAAAAGAAAGGGCACAATTTCATACAAGAAATATCAGCACAAATGAAGTGGCAGATATAAAACCCAGAATTGCTAGAACTAAAAAATACACATCAGAAATAGCAACAAAAACTTAGCTTTATTATATTAAATATGGATCTGAAAAATACATTCCAATATGGTTATGAAAACATGTTAAAACACCAACAGAATATTTGAATGGATGACAATGGCTGCTCCAAAGTTATGCACCTATGAGAGATATGATTGACGTCTCCTCACGATCTCCACATTAAGCCCAGTGAGCGGATCTGATTTGATCCCTCCTCTTTCATGTGGCTAGGGCATATGTCGCGATATCGAAATCCTTCCTAATTAGATGAGCTAAGGTGGATAACTTACCGTTGAAACTAACCCTCTACATAATATGGGCTCTCACCCAAACAAGCTCTAAGAGCTCAACTCAACAACAGCAAAACAATAATCAAAATGCATGCCTAAGGAGTGAGCGCTCATCTCGTTTAACAGTCATGGACTATCAGAATACCATGGGTCTTTTTCTTCTTTTATTAAAGTGACTTTATAATATTTTCTTTTCTTAGTCACTTTTTAATTCATTAATTCTCTCATAGCCTACATTTTATTTTTAATTTGTAGTCTACGCTACTGAGATGTTCTCTGTTTCCAACTCCCGGAAAAAGGGACATTACAATTCTCCCTTCTCAAAATTGTTTGTCCTCAAGCAATCCATACACCTATACCAAGATCCCTAACAAGTCTGTAGAATGCTTCAACACATGATTACCATATCATCTCAACAATGCTACACTTAGTACTACTGTCACATGGGGCCATGCCTTGAAGCAATCCATAGAAGTGCAATCCACCCTCTATAAGAATTCCCGGTGAATTTGTAGAGTACTCCCTTGCTCGGTCAAGTCTTGCCATTCGAAGGGATAATCTGTTGATTTGGGGTAGTATCTGATCTGCTCTAAGCCTCAAATTTTGCAGGGAGGCTTGCGCACATGTATTTCAAAGAAACCAGAAAGTGTTTTGGGAAATTCCACCTAGAAACGATTTTATTAAAATAATTAATATTTTTAATGGAGTTCCTAAGTCTAAACTTAGGAAAATTAAAATATTAATGGGTAATAATCTAATTGTGGGTGTAACTTTTAGAAGAAGATGGAGATCAAACTAAAACGATCTGAGTCTTTGATTAGGAGTTAATCTAGGCCGTTGGTTGTCCTACAAAAAGATATAAGAAGGGGCTTGAGGGTCATTTGGAAAACACACCGAGAGATCAAGAGATAGGATTTCTGAAGTGAGAAGTTCTCAAGAGGAAATTCTGATCGAGTAGATTTCTTGCAGTTGAGGGGCAGGGATAGTTGGGTTGGATTATCTTCCCTAGAGCCCAGGATACGCAACAGGGAGAAGCAGAGAGACACTAGAGGGGTTGACGTTGAGCTAAAAGGGCCCATGCAAAGCTTGGCGTTGAGCTAGAAGGGCTCACACAGAGGCAGCTCAGTCACCCACGTAGAGGTCTGAGTTTTGTAGAGGAGCTGACATTTTTGAGCTGTGAGGGCTAGAAACTGCTCCAGAAGGCAAGACGGGAGTAGGCAAGACATTTCCTAGTTGAGTTGACGCAGAGCCTCAGAGAGTTCCACGCATGCCCACATAGTTACTACACAGGGGCAACGTAGTCGTAGCCGGGGGCAGTTGATTCAGCTGCTGGAACAGTTGAGATTTGTCAGGTACACTGAGGTAATCTCACAATTCTTTTCTGCCAGTTGTATTTCTCTGTAACTGGATTGCTGGGAGGGCATCCAGAGTTGTATTTAGAAAATACTAATTAATAATATAAAACCCTCAGGGCTGCACCGATTTTCCCACATTGGGTTTTTCCGAGGATATTTGTCCAAAAATAGTGGTGTCTATTGTGTTGCATTTTCTTTCTTGCTCAGTATCTTGTTTCCGCTTATAATTTAATTAAGTGAAAGATGCAGTGTATGCATTACAATATTTGCTGTAGGAAACTGCAAATAATTTGTTTAACAGAATTAACAAATAGAAGTAATATCATCAGTCACTGCAGTAGGGTTCCTGTTGAGGAATTTTCACATTTTCCACCTGGATCCCACTGTGAAATAGGGAATTTATCATCCCCAATGCCTGAACATTCCAATTGTGTTGCATCCCTAGCTAGAAGTATTCTTCCATAAACTTCCCATTTGATAGGGTGCCAACTCATAATCTCCCTCCAGTCTAGTTGTTGGGGACCTCTATCATAGTAGATGTCAACTGCCACATTAACAACTTTGGAGTTCATGACTTCTTAGAGAGTGTCTCTCCCATCAATCGTCAACAATCCTTGTAATAGACCACCATGTTGACACTGTGCTACTTATAGTTGAGATGCCACTACGACATAGTTCTGACTTCTTTGTTTGCATCCCGCCATCTTGCTCTAACAACCTGCAATATTGGGTTCCTGCTTCCTCATCCCCTGCTTATGTGAACTCAATGTGTTGCAAGCATTGCTTTTGTACTTCTAAAGAGGGCTGCTATACATTTCACCTCCTGTTCTTGCTAAAAGAAACTTAAGAACATGTTTTTGCCGTTGCAAACGTTGGAAAGGATTAAAAATTCTCCATACAGTTTTATTCGGAAAATTCTCTCAATATGAACAATTGTGGAAATTTGCACTTAGTTTTAATTGCTCCTCAATATTAGGAACCATGACAACTGACCTAGCACTCGTCATCCTCCATTCTTTAAGCTCACTATCCTTCTTCAATATCGCGCCTTTTAGCCTTTTGAGTTCTTCCTTTTTTCTAAGAGGCCTTTTGTAATATTATTAACCCTTTCTTGAATGTACTCTTCGTGATTATCACATGGAAGCTCTATAACCACTATGGATGTTTTTATATTTGCTTGCACTTTGTTGATGGTTGGTCCATAATGTGATTGCTCAATCATGTTTTCCAATACTTCGTATTGGCCTTTGATGAGTTCTCTGGTTGTCACAAAATCTAGTAGGCCTTGTAGAGGGGTACCCTACAAGGCAAACACTAGATTAAGTGACAAGAATGGGGTAATGACCCACTGTCAGCAACACCAAAACCCCTTGCTTTTTATGGATTTTCACCAATGGGAGGAGTCCCGGTATGTAGATATAATATAATAATATATATATATATATAGTACTTGTGCCTTACCCTTCTGAGTTCTTCCTTTATTTCTAAGAGGCCTTTTGTAATATTATTAACCCATTCTTGAATGTGCTCTTGGTGATTTTCACTTGGAAGCCTTGTAACCACTATGGATGTCTTTTTTTTGCTTGCGCTGTGAAAATTCCTAATCCTCAAGGAACTCCTACTGCAGCAAATCTGAATCTACTTCACGTACTTGATTTTAATTACATTCATCAAGTTATTCTTTTGAATAATGAAGCAAATTACTTCTGCAACCTACACTACTTAAATTTGATTTGCATGAAACAAGGAAACTGAGCAAAGAACAAGATACATAGGATACAGTTATTTTTGGACAAAATACTCCCCAGAAAAAACCAATGCGGGAAAACCGCTGCAGCAACTTTGAGGGTTTATTATTATGCAGGAGAAAATTCTGAATACAAATCTAGGATGCTCAACTAGCAACCATTTACAAAGAAAGTACTAGACAAAAGACTGGTGAAATGATCTCACCCTGTCATTGGAGAATCAGTGACTGATCCTCAGCTCTGGGAGGCTCTGCGTCACCCTCTAGTGGCCTTTGCGTCACCCTCTAGTGGCCTCTACGTCACCCTGGGTAGCTTCTGCGTTAAACTGTGTCACCTTGGGTAGCTTTTGCGTTAAATTGCGTCACCCTGGGTAGCTTCGATGTCACTCCTCCTGGGTATTACACCGCCTCTCTGCTCTGGATCTTCTGCTGGTTGAGAATTCGACTTTCTCGCCTCCAGTCTCACACCCTGGTTTCCGGCACCTGAACTTCGAATTCCCTCTACAGAAATTCAACTTCTCTTCACTGATTGCATTGCCTCTGCGTCAGCATTGCGTAGGCCAGCGTCGGCCCTCCTTTGGACGTCTTTTGTCCTTTCTCTGCCTTGTATTCTTCGGAAAGTCCTCCCGGAATCTCACTGCGCCTCTGCTGCAAGATCTTCCTAATTGATTTTCTTCTTGAGAACTTCTCACCTCAGAAAATCGATTTCCTCAATCTCTTAGTGTGTTTCTAAATGAACCCCAAGCCTCCTTATACTTTTCTTGTTGAGACTTCAACGACCGAGATTAAGTCTCTAATCAACAACTAAGATCAAAACATGACTTGATCCGCCTTCTAGATCATTCTCACCCATATTTTGATTAATACCCATTAATATTTTAATTTCCCTAAGTTTAGACTTAGGAACCCCGTTAAAAATATTAATTAATTTAATAAAATATAATCCGGGTGGAATTACACTAAACGGTTTCTGGGTTCTTTAGAGCTCATGTGCCTTAGCCTCTCCACCAATTTTCAAGGCTAGAGCACTTCCAATGCCACCAAAACTAACATGCACTTCATTGATGGCTAGTTCATAATGTGACTGCTCAATCATGTCGCCCAATATTGCCATTTTGGCCTTTGATGAGTTCTCCAATTGTTACAAAATCTAGTAGGCCTTGTAGACGGGTACCCTACAAGGCAAACACTAAACTAAGTGACAAGAATGGGATAATGGTCCACTGTCAACACAACCAAAACCCCTTGCTTTTTGTGGATTTTCACCAATGGGAGGAGTCCGGATACACTATGACATGTAGGACAATGTGAAACTCCATGTAAGACCACACATTGATACATGAATGCAAGCTGTGCAATGATTTCAATACTCCTTATTTCTCCAGGGGACACCACCTACTAAGATTAAAATTTCAACTGCTTTTAGGTTTCTTATTCATTCTTTCTAGGAGGGAGAAACATATTAATAGCAGAATGATTTGCACAAATTTTTATATGAGTTGCTCAACACAAGCATCTCCTCATCCAAGATATCATCATCAAGAGTCCCCGCATCACCTTCCTAGGGTTTGCATAGGTGACATGGCAACCCTAGGGCATGTGTTAACATTAAAATATGTCTGCTAGCCCTCCCAAACTGTCTCAAGTGGTCATCAACCTTATTTGGTTTGTGGAAAAGGGCAATGCTTATCAAGAAGGTAAAAGGCCAACTTGGAGGCGTCTTGGGTCCTTTGAGGTACATCATCAATCTTGCTAATTGCCTGACTTCTTAGCTTAGTGTTTCAGTGTTTTGCAGTGTGGAAGGGGCCATACATCCATGTGGAGGCTCATCAAGGGCCAATGCTCACCCCTGGAGGAGAAATCCTGTGGATGCAAGGTCACAAGTGTTCTCATGTTGGGCTAGATGTCCTCCTCATTGTGCTGTAGAAGGGCCAAGCCATCCATGAAGTGATATCTAATGTATTTGTGAGAAACCACTCGAAACAAACCCTCAAGATCAAGTGAGATCAACATCATTGGGTAAAGAAACCATTAAGGTATTTTAGTTCACCATATTCAATGTTAGTGAGCCTTGCCTTCAAATGTCTCTCTAGTTGATGATTTGTAAGCAAATTACCACACTTGTGTTAGGGATGATTATACAATTAGCTCTATGAGGTACTTCCAGCGCAAAGGGGAAGGACAATTCCTAGGTAGGCCCATCAACCCACAAGTGCATGTGATAAATGCGTACATGGAATGGGAAAGACTTTAAGGAAGATGCCACTGCCTTGTTTCTAGGTGAAAGAGGTCCAACATTTTGAGTGTAATGATGATAAGAGGGAGCAATCATGGAGGCCTAAGTTACTCCTTTCCTTAGTGTACTTTTCCACTCATCTGGTGTGCCTTTTCTTCAATTTTTCTTTTCTTTCTTGCATAGCTTGGGTGACCTACTTACTTTTTGCTTTTTCAATACCCCTTCATGATGTAGTGGTTTTCTGCTCATCGAGGTTGGGACATTATAAGTTTCTTTGATTTAGAGAGAGCATGATATGCTTAGAAATTGGGTGATGGCTAATGAGCTCAGGCTATGCTTTTGCTCATGTGCTTGTTATTATTCCCAACCATCTTTTGCATTTTTTATTTTCTTTCATCTCTACCTGTATATGCTTTTATCTTTCTTTTAGCTGCCTCAACCTCTTGGGGCAAAGTTTCAGGCCACGAATTAGAAATATGGGTAAAGGGTGCTAATACTAGTGACCAATGACAATCAACCCAAAGAATGGAAGTGGATATTAGGGACATATGGAAAGTGACAAGTATGGATATTTTGGCATGCTACATCAATCAATGCCCCTCCTGAAGAATTAAAAGAAAAGGCCTTAGGGAAGGTAACTATTGACTAGGGCCAAAAGATAACCTCCTAGGTGAAGAGTGGGAACAAGGATAAAACCAAATGAGGTCAAACATCCAACTCAACTCGTGATCCATTTTAGAATTGCTCTTAACATTAAATGAAAGCACATGATTATAGAAATGGTCAATATACCTTTGATAAATGGCCCACCTTCCTTCAGGAAGTATGCTAGATGGAAGAGAGCAGTGACTGGAGCATAAATGGAGAGCTTTGAAGCAAAACTTTCTGTGGATCATCATAGGGCTGTTGGTTGGCTGGATGACCAAAGAGGAGGAAATTTTTTTCCTAGGGTTTACCCACTTGGGTGGGTAACAATGCCAAGTCATCAAAAGGTGCAACGCTCTCCAAAGAAGGCGAAACAACCTCCAATAAGTGTGGAAGAAATACATCACCAACGTCCACCAAAAAACGATGTCTTTTGAAGCATCATCATCAACGAGGGACTCCAAGTGTCCAAGTGACCATCTAATGTGTGTATAATAGTCAATGAAACACAAAAAGTTAGTCATGTCCAATGTACAAGCCATTAGGTAGATCACATTAGGTATTTTCTTCAACAGTCACACTTGCTTATGAATTTATGCGATTGTCCAAGTTTAAGTATGGGAGGATCATCATAAAGGCCTATTAGGTGTGCCAAATATCCAGGAAAAGGATTATTTCCCAAGAAACCAATCAAGGTGTAACTATAATTGACAATGGTATGACTTGGGGTTTGCTTCATGGGAATGGTGTGATTGACATGCAACGTTGCATAACATATTCATCCTCATGAGTGCCTTTGTAGAGGGAGAGCTTATGCATTTGGTTACCCTTTCCTTGGCATCATGTCTTACTACCTCTTTTCTTGTATCTTTTTCATATTATTTATTTGTCTTCACAAGCCTCCTTTTCTTCTATATTCATATCATTGCATAGGGGTTGGGATAATTTAACTTATTCCTTATTTAGTTATGCATTTCATTGCGTAAGATTTGGGGCAATGGCCTCATAGCGAGGTAGAGTTCAGTGTTACATTGGCTTTTGATTTATCATTAGTTTCTCTTTAATTTTTCTTTTGCATTTTGAAATTCATATCGCTCTGTTTCACTTTTTCTTTTTATATATGGTTGCATCAACCTTGGGCATCCAAGCTCCTTTTCAGGGGATTATAATGCACATAGCTTTTCGAGGTACATGTAACAACCAACAAAAAGAAAGGTCAACAAAAAAAGGAATAGATGGAGAATGTCAAGTGTGAAAGGACATGGGCATGTTACCTTACCAAGATCCCCAGTAGTACTTGTTTCCCCAACAGTGGCAACACTTGACTTGAAGATTGATGATTGTTAATTTTTGGTAGCATCGGATATGCTCTAGCCATGAAAATTGGTGGAGAGGCTAAGGCACATGAGATCTCCAAGCCCTAGTAATCATTTGGAGAAATTCCACCCGGATGAAGAGATATTAAAATAATTAATATTTTTAATGGGGTTCCTAAGTCTAAACTTAGGAAAATTAAAATTCTTAATGTGTATTAATATAAAATGGGTGAGAAAGTTCTAAATAATGAGGATCAAGCCAGATCTAATCTTAGTCGTTGATTAGGGACTTAATCTCGACCGTTGAATCGTCAACAAGAAAAGTATAAGAGTTTGCTTGAGGGTCAGTTGGAGACACACCAAGACACCAAGAGAGATCAGCCAGTTCGATTTTCTGGGGCGAGGTTTGCTGAGGAAATCGAACAAGTGATCAGTTGCAGTGAGGGGCATTTTGGCAGGAGGCCGAAGAATACATGTCAAAGAGGCAACAAAGTGCTGGAAGAGCCAGTGTAGAGCCTAGGAACGCTGACGCAAAGGCTAAGGAGGCTAGTGCATAGGATGCAGAGGGCCAAAGAAGCTGACGCAGAGGCCATAGAGGCTGACGCAGTTGACCCAAAGAGCTTCAGAGGCTGCACTAAGGAATTTTGTGGGGCAGACTGAGAGTAGATTAACCATGAGAGGGTTACACAGCTCTAGAGGAGTGCGTGGAGCAGCTTTCACTGTCCAGCACAAGGAACAACCATAGTCACTGGAGGATTGTTCATCCGGTTGCTGATTTGCCAAAATATCTGACTTCGGATAGAGGTATTGCTCCTGAGGATATTCTCTGAAGGGTAATCCATTTCTGGCACCCTAGTTATATTCATAATCTGCTTAATAATAAAACCCTTTATATGCTGCACCGATTTTCCCGCATTGGTTTTTTCTAGGGACAATTGTCCAAAAATAACGGTGTCCCTTGTGTTGTCTCAATTTATTTCAGTTGTTGATCTGTATATTTGTGAAGGCTGCATTTGTGTTTACTTCAATATTTATGCATTTAAATAACTTGTTAATGTAAAGAATAAGTAGGAGATAGTAAAGCAGAAAATGCAGTAGGGGTTTCTAATGTGTTAGATTTAGAAATTTTCACGCTGATGACCTTCAGGGTGAAAAGGGACATGACTTCCGAGCATTGTGATCCATTATCTGATTCAATCCATGATCCCTACTTTTCATGCCTAATACATTGAACGTACACACATAGTTTGAACCAATGGACAAATGTACCTCATGTGTGTTAGGCACCAACATCGTGAAAAGAGTGAGTTGAGGATGATGTGAGAGGCATTTGTGGGTTGTTGTTGATGGGGAACGCTGAATGGCATCATTGGGACAATCACCCACGAAAAAATGGGCAACCCTCAGTAGAAAAGTTTTGTCCTCTTTGGATAGCTAACTAGCCAACAACCTATGATCATGAACACAAAACATTTTGCTTGGGTTCTCTCCTATTTCTCTAGGCATTTCTTCTTGGAGGAAGGTGGGTCATCTATTGGTAGGTAGTTAGCCATTTTTGCAATTATGTGTTTTCATTTAACATTATGCCTATGGGCATACTAATATGTATCATGGGGCAAGTTGGATGATTGATTGATATTTGATTGTATTGTTGTTCCCACACTTTACTTGGGAGATTAGTCTTTGAATCTAGTTGAGTGGAACTTCCTTTGAGGTCTAAGGGTTTAGGAAGGGCACTATTGGGAAAGCACTAATTGATGTAGCGTGTAGAAGATAATCCATGCTTACCACTCTCTATCTCTCTGTGTTTTCCATCTCCATTCTTTCGGCTGGTAGCCGTTGGTCATTGGGATTGGTACCTTTCATCCACATCTTTGAGTTAGGGCTTGGAAATTTAGCCCCTAAGGATGATGCAACTAAAAGGAAGTTAAAAGCAATAAAGCCACAAAGAAAGAAAAACCTGTCTTTCAAAAGATGGTTGGCACATTATTTAGTGCGTTGGTAAGAGCCTAGCATGACCTCTACCTCCCTTATTAGCCATCACACAGTTCCTTGAGCATTTAGTGCTTCATCTAAGGAAGGGAACTCTTGAAAGTCCTAACTCTAATGAGTGAGAAACCACTACATCTTAAAGGGGTATTGAGATACAAAAGCAAGCTTGGGCTCTTAAACTATGCACAAAATAAAGGCAAATCATTAGAAGTAAAAAATAGGCCGAGGGAAGGGGCAACTCATGGCTGCATGATTGCTCCCTCCTTACATATATACACTTAGGATGTTGGACCCCCATTGGCTGGTCACATGGTTGTGGCATTTGCCTTGAAGTCTTTCCCACTCCGTAACCATAATTATCACACACACCTATGAATTGATGGGCTACCCTGGAACATGCAAGTCCCCTTAGGGGTTGGAAATACCTAATAAGGTTGTTGACCTAATCATCCCCAGTATAAGTGAGATAACTTGTTTATAGGTTTTGATCTAGTCAGACGTTTGAAGGTGAGTTTTGGGTGAAATATTCTTGTGCCCCTAGAATTATATATGGTTCTCTTTGATGCCTCAATGGTTATTATCCTTAATGATTATGGATCTCACTTGATCTTGAGAGGTTTTTGTTAGGTGTTGTCATCACAACAATATACACCCCTTGAGAGATGGACTTTATCCCCTTCAAAAACACTCCAAAGGTCTTTGCACCCCATTTAGAGAGCAAGTTTGACTTTCATAATTCACCATTGCCCCTCCAAAGATGAGCATTGGGCTATGAGATGGTTCGACATGGTACTTGACCCATATGTATACTCATAGATGTTGAAACATCGAGCCAATGAAATTTGGCATTGGAATTCATGATGATGTGCTTAGATGGACCTAGGACATTGCCAGGTTGAAGTTTATATTGTTTCATGGATGTTCCTTGTTCCAGAAACTAGATGATGGTTGGTTATCATTGAGATGACAAGGGAGGGCTTATACATCACCTTTGGTCCCCAACGCTTGCATATGATGATGCCACCTCACTCTTCTTAACCCTAGAAGGGTGACATAGGGCATAATTTAGACGATGTCATGGTTGAGGAGGCACTTTATGGAGACCTACCCATGCACTTTGAACTTTTCTTGAAGTGAGGAGCACACATGATCCATTTTGGTCACTTGCTTGATGCACCTTGAGCATTTATGGAGCATGATGTCATGGTCGAGATCATTATTTCCCCCATGTGGGGGCTATTTTTGGCCTTTTATTATGTTTTTGAGCTATATTAAGGTTTACTTGTGACCTTAGTCTTGTTGAATGTTTAAGCAAACTTGTTTTATGGCTTTTCTTGTAAAATTACGAAAATAAGGCATGTTAGACCTCATATAAATAGAGGAGTCCTTATTTCATTTTATCATAATCAATCATTCATCACACTCTCCTCTCTTTGGGAGTGCACATTAGTCCTCTTGTCTCTATTTGGCCAAAATGTGATATTTTGTGATGTGAGATGCTCTTGGAGATGGTTTGCTGGGATTGATTGCAGTGATTCTTGTGGAAAATTTTGTAAGTCTATTGCATATATTATATATTTTACATGTTGTATTTGCGTAGTAGGGTTTCTATAAATGCCAAGATATAAATTGTTAAATTTATCTTCAAATCTTGCTCCTCTATCTTAGAATTATCTAAGAGAACTCCGAGTGTGCATTTCTTAAATTTAAAATCTCCCCTCCCAGGGAAGCCACTAGGTTTTAAAAATAATGTCGTAGTCATCCTACTGACTTCAACAAATTCATTCTCATTAGATTTTCCCTAGTAAGCTTCATTTGTTCATTTAGAACAAGGCACTAGTCATAGTGGTGTTGATCAAACCTTATTTCAAGAATTTTCTCCTTCTCTTTGAATTCCTAGATATTTAGGGTTAGGATTAGGGCTTTATGTAAAATATTGCTAGAAAATGGTTTATGTTTGACGTGACATTGCTCTTAAAGTAGGAAATGCATTAAATAATTATAAGGCAAAATCTAGCATGCTTTGCATGTTTTAACCCTATATTAGGGTTGATATCATCTTTCTTTGGCTATTTTAGGCATGTTTTATCCATCTAAATTTATTTGCAAATCTTATACCCTTGATATCTAATTAAAGATCTCATTCCTTTGTTGACTTATGATTGAAAGACCTTTTCTTTCGACTGTTATATGACATAACTTGCCTTATCATTGAAAATATGCAAAACTCTAACCTATAAGAGCCCTATATTTGGTCTAGGAATAGAGCACCTGAAATTTGGTAAAATTACATACGCCATGTAGGCTTTACTGTTACTATATCCCAATCTTTAGACCTCATCCAATCACCTTTAGCCATTCTTATTGAATATCATTTTGGGAAGCCTCACTTATGGTTGAATACCACTAAATAGTGGGAGAAAGGAAGTTGAGGTTATAGTGGCAGCCGATCGCTTGTTTCCCTAAGGTACCAATCTCCCTAGTGAGGCTTTGCACTAGGCCTGTTAGATTTTTCAGCAACAGGGGCCATTGTCTTTGATGTGGATCATCAAAGAAAAATATCCCATAGTTACCCCTAGAAGTGAGGGTGTAACAATATGGAATTGACTGAGTTGGACTGGTTTGGAACTAAATTGATTGATTCATGCATCGACCTAGTTAGTTCTATACCAAATTGGTCTTGTTGAGTCAGTTTGGTGGCCAAGTTAGTGCCCTTGATGGTAGACTTGGTGGAGTTCAAGTCTGAGTTGGCTATGTTTTAAAACACTGTTATAACCATCTTTGTATCATTAGGGAGAGAAATACTTTGTATGTGGCATTGTATTCGAGTAACTTTCAATAGGTAATCCAAAGCATTTGCTTTCAATACATATATGTAAGGGGTGAAAGGACACCCTTGGCAAATGGACACATGAGGTGAAATATGAGGGGACAACGATTTGTTCGTTGATACAAAAGTCTAGGCATTTAAGAAAAGTGTGTTTACCATCTTGACACATTGCGATCCAAATGCAAGCAAGTTGAATCTCAATGAGGGGGTAGCATTTTGTCTAGGCATTATTCACATATTTCATTATATCCCGTTTGACCTTTTTTGTTTTACCATTATGGCTCATGCTCTTGCCTTTCTTTTTGTTGCCTCAACCTCCTAGGACAAAGTTTCTAGACTCTTACTCAAGGATGAGAAAAACAAGAAACCAATACTGGTGACAAATAACAATGAACACAAAGATGGGACATCGATAGAAGGGACAAATGGAAAATGTTAAGTATGGGTTGTTATGGACACAACATCAATCAAAGCCTCCTATTTGTGCACCTCTTGGATAGTAGAAAGAAAGGCATCAAGGAAGGTCACACTAGGCTAGGGACAAAGGATAATCACCAAGGTGAAGAATGTGAATAAGAATACAAAATCTATTATCCAATTCAACCTATGATCCTTACTAAAATGCCCTTAGACATTAAATGGAAGTACTTGATAACAAAAATAGTTATTACACCTTATAAGAGATGACCCACTTTCATCTCATGACTCATGAGTAATCTAGACGAAATATAGCATTGGTTGAAGCATAAGTGAAAGGCCTTTGAGGCTAGCCATCTATGGATCATCATAAGGCTGTTGGCAACAAGTTGAACAAATAGAAGAAAAAAATTCTCCATTGGATTACCCACTTGGGTGGGTAAAAGGTACTATCATCATGTTTGCAAGGCTTGAGTTCAAGAAGTCATTATGAAATGGGGCCTCCAACGCCTTGAGAAGATTTGTGAACTGCAACCGAAATATGTTTGTCTCCTGCACTTTGAGATGGCTTAGTTAAGGATCCACCATCCTTGTTTGCTTCTCTTGAACCCATTGATGAACTAACATCATTCATTGAAAGCGTCGTAGAGGAAATAAAACTTATTAAAGATACGGTCAAATTAGGCATTTGATGACGACAATCATGGATGAGGTCATCTTGGGCATGATATGAAAAGTATGCATTTGGAAGTTTAAGGCAATTGACCTTTTGTTGACGAATACCATCCATCGTGATAACACATATGAATAGCATGACCCTATTTTCAAAGCTACTTCAATGCAAACCCTTGAATTGGCTTGAGAGGAATTATATTATTTGTCTAGAATGAGGACCTTGCTAAACATGTTGCTAAACATATCTACAAATGATTGCAACTATTTTCGAAGTGCAAGAAATTCCAATCAAAGAGGATAGTGATTTTGCACTTGATCCTTTGGAATAACATATGCTTATCAAG
The DNA here is from genome assembly GCA_000404065.3 of Pinus taeda. Taxonomy (NCBI): domain Eukaryota; kingdom Viridiplantae; phylum Streptophyta; class Pinopsida; order Pinales; family Pinaceae; genus Pinus; species Pinus taeda. Next base: position 94,258 of record APFE031049816.1, read on the forward strand.
ACTACATATGTATTCTAGCACAGTCCTTTAATGTCCTAAGAACCATAATACAAAACATTTTGTGTTGCAACATTAGACTTACATAGATAGGAAAAACACTGAGAGCCTTATTCATTTTGAGAGATCTAGGGCAGCTAGATTTGGTGTGATTTCTCTCTACTTTAATAACTGCTTGTGATATTTCTTTCTTCAACTTGTAGTACTTATTATTATTAGCTTTTTCTTTTCTTAATCATCAAACCACCACCAAGACCATGAAGATCAATAGAACAAGAGGACATAAGATATAAGCTGCTAGCCAGGGCCAAAACCTCTCCTAAAGAGGAAAACCCACAAGTAATTTTTCTGTTCTTATAGAAACTTTAAATGACGAATTCCAAGACCTTAGACCCAAGACATAGACCCCTCCAAGACCATGCCAACCTTCTTTTAATGTACTTTTGCTTCAACAAAGTCACCTTATAGTCAAACTTCTCTAAGTCCTCAAATTTGACCCCTGCAACATTTTTTTGCTTCCTTTTTCAAGCCTACAATTTTTGGCCTTCCTTCAATACCTGCAACTTCGCACGTGTGGGAGTAGTATGGTGGAATAAGTCTCCTTCCTCCTTCACTTAGGGTCCTCCTTTCTCCTTAGTAACTTGGCTTTCAAACTTGATCCTTTTGACACCAAACTTTGACTCTTTTAGATGATTGTAATTTCGGTCTTGTAGCTGCAATGTGTGCCCTAATTTCTTCGCACGTGTGAGATAATGTGGCCCAAAATCAGACTTCAAAAACATCAATCTTTCTTCCTTTTGTTCTCCTCTTCTTTGCTAGTCCCTTTTTTCCTTGTGTGTGCTTTTATGAACTAGATTGATTGTCTCCAAGTGAAGTCAAATGCTCCTTATATGTACCCTTTCTGTGAGGCTCGAATAACCTTTAATGAGGCCGACTTCATCTCTATAAGCCAACTTGTTCTCTTGTCGGCCGACTTGGTCTTGGAGGGAGACTAAGACACTTTTTGACTCTAAATAAATTGTTTGATTTGATACAAAATGCCCAATAACGTCTTAGTACATATGACAATGACGCTTTGACTTCTTTGACTCTATGACAAATACTAGAAGCACACAATGGGTGCTTGACCTAAAACAAATTGACCTTGAGCATGAAACCCATGCTATAAAATAATAATAATAATTTTTTCCTTTCTCTTTTGCATCAAATACAAAAATAAATAGTACATAGAATATTATGAAGACAAAACCTAGTTACAAATCTCAACAATTTGTAGTGAGAATTCAGTGAAATCCACATACCTTACCAATTCAGAATGCATCATTACTGAAAAACTTCCTGTTTCGTCCTATGATGCAAAAAAAGCAAAATCACACCACAATGCTCTAGATTTTTCAATCCTTTGAAGTATTCCTTGTGAATAAAAAAAATTCCTTACCCATGTTTGGAGAATCATGGCTAGCCTCGGGTTTCTCTCCACCTATGTCGTCAAGAAATTGTTAATGAGAAAGGTAGGGTTCCGTTTTGATTGGCATTATACAATATTCAAGCAAAAGAATTCTTTGAGTCCAGACATTTGTTGCACTAGCTTCAACAAACTATAAACCACTCGCTACGATAGAGGGTAAAAAAAATCCGTCTTTTTTTGTGGTAGCTCTTAGAGGATCTATCAATGTTCCCTTCACCACTAGCCTCTACTATTTTTCTTGGATTTTTGACTCAGATTGACGATTAGATCTCTTTCTGACCCATTCGATTCCGTCAACTCAAATGAGGGAAATGGTAACTGTTACTGCTCAAACTAGCAGGGGTCCCAGGAGGGGATCCTATAGAGAACCTACTAGGTCAAAGGGCAATGATGGAGGGATAGTCCACTGTCACATGAACTAAGGCTCCCTGCTCTTTACAGATTTTCACCGATGGGAGGAGACTCGATATAAGAGGAATCACAATGATGAATAGATCAATAATCAAATAAGGAGTGATTCTTAAAGACTATTCGCAAGGGAGTCTCAAATAAATGGCTTACTTGCTTGAGAAGAAAGGTGATGGGCTCTCTAGGAAGGGCTAGGAGGACACTTGAGCCTAGGTTTGGAGGATATCTCTTGATAATAAGCTTCCTAGACCTAAGAATCCTTGTGGAGGAATGGCCTCTCTGTAATCCTTATGAAATTTGAGTTGTATAGTTGTGAGACCACGCAGAACACAAGTGAACCCAAGCTAGGTCAAGGGTATGGAGTTGATCACCAATTGAGGGGCTTGACTTGACTAGGGAAGAGAATAGGGTCAAAGGACTAATTTTCTTTGAAATGGAAATGCAATGACCCAAGTGAGGACACTAACCCAAAATCAACATAGGGGAAGAAATTGTCTTGCTGCTAGGGCTTGCTATATCTTGGGATTCCACCGTCAGATTTGACCTCTTGAGAAAACCCCAACCCAGTAGTGGACCAAAATTCAAGGTGTTTGAATGGCTACAATGCAATTTGCATGATACCCTACGTGACCCTTCAGGATTAGTCCTAGAATTTGGAAAAGTGAAGAAAAGAGGGGTAAATTTGACCACCAAAGGGATACGAGGATCAATGCCTTATTGCTTGGGCTTAATGGAGTCAAGATACACATGGATGAAGAATTTTCGTAAGGAGCCTTCATTGATCTTTGCTAGCCTCGTCAAGGGCAACAACTAGGTTAATAGGGATTTATACTTCAAATTTGCCAAAGAGATGAAGTTTCAAGGTTTAAAACCTATTAGGTGCCTCTAGGAACATTCACCCACTCTCTTCGATTACAACACATGCATTAAATCACTTATTCAAGGTTCCCAGAAGAATTTCGCATTTAATTTAACCCATACAAGAATAATGATAACCATAACATGCAGTAAACCAATAGAATAACATCAAAATTCGACTTACATGAGAGAGGGAGTATATCCATTCATTAACTTTGCATTAGAAAGAAGCTCCAAAGACAATAGCAAAAATCCAAACATCATAGTGCATCAATGTAAGAGCCGAGAACAGATGTACAGAAAACAGTAAGGGATTTAAAGCATGAACCTGTAACATTTGCAACAGAAACCTGACAAAATCAATTAACGGGACTGTTGAGGTACCTACCTGTACTCCTGTAGTTGAAGATGCCTCCGGCTACGCTGCTGCAGTTACCGAGAGACCGAATCCACCCAGCCAGACTGAGCAGAGCCTGGCTGCTCAATCCAGTAAGCTTCTTAACAGAAGCTGACTATTCCCTTGTGCCCAGAACCTCAGAAATCTCAAGCTCTTCCAATCGCTGATTCCCTTAGCTTCCGAATTCGTCCTTTTGGTTTTTGTGTCCCCTCGAATTCCATGTCCCGTGGTTTTTATGCTCTGGCTTGGCGGTGACCGCCCTTCCATCTGCAGCCACCGCTCACCCTGTAGAGGACACGTCTGTGCTTACGCATCCCTTCCTGGCCCTCCTTCCAACCGTGAATGAATACGCCTTTATGTTTTAAACCATAAGGTATGTATTAATTATTCTTTTAAATATGACCATTATATGGTGTATACATGTATCATTAAGACATTATAACGCTTAAAACATTATACATGTATCATTATAACTATATAACGTATCATTATAACTTTATAACATTTAAAACATATCATATTGTTTTATATATATTTGTTTTAAATATAACATTATAAACTTTATACTGGGATCCCCTTTTTAATTAATTACTTATATTAATATTTAACATTTATTTTATTAATTTATTATTATAATTTTATCAATAATCTGGAACATATAATATGTATAGTCCTCTTTTAAGATCTAACCATGCATTACGCAATATTGATGAATGAGTAGAACTTCTATTCCAAGTGTCATGGTATTTAGCACTTATAATCAATTTAGTATAAAATACTAGTGCGGTGTATGCGACACATGCATATGTAGTTATCATATGCATGTACCGTATACCTGCTATTATGCTTGCGTTCTTTGTATTTATAGATGGGTCATTACAATCAAGAACGCTGGAAAAATTTACCCCGCAAAAAGTGCGAAAATCTCTTAAGAGATACCAATCTTATCCAAGTGATGATTATCAAAATTAATCACCTCAATTCTATTTATACAATCACTAAGGAGTTCGATTTGCCTAATTTGGCCTAATTGAGCGCCAAATAATAAAATAATGTGCAATAATAGCATCCCTTGGTGACAATCCCACCAAGATAGCTCAATAACATAATGATAAGCCTCTCAAGAGGGTCGAGTGATCAATAAAATGAGTCGTTGGGCTTTTGAGGAGGCCTACTGAAGTCCTGAGTGTTCCATCATGTGAGAATGGACCTCAAACATAGTGGTCAAGGGGTTGGCCCCTTGTTATCCAAGCAAATCCTTGTGGTGCCCCCAAGTGTGTGTGAGGGGGATACAGACATCCTCATGGGTCTCCAAGTGGATCGAAAGCACCTGTAAAGCATCTGTAAGGGTTGGGAGGATGGCATAAGGCCTCATCTGGACCGTCGATCATCTGGCAAGTGTGTGGTACATGTGTGGAGTTTGCTAGGCATGGTGAACCAGGTGCATCATCCTTGTCCAAAAGGTGGAACACGAGTAATCAATGAGTGGTGCTGGGGATCTATGAAGTGCTTTCTGCTATGGTGGAGGCCCATGGCTCTCAACGCTCGCCCTACATGTGCCAATGTGGCCCGCTGGAGGGCTAGGACCCCGTATAGGGAGACCAAGCCCCAAACGGAGACCCACTTGTAATCTTGCATAAGATCCAATGCGTCCCCTTGCCCTCCAATACAACAAATCATTAGAATAATCAAGTAAAAGAGCTTACAAGTCATTGAATCAATGGGGCACTTCATGGTGGCTTGCTCTTCCATAGTGGACTTTGGCATGTACAAGTGTCTCCAAGCTCAATAAGGGAGTTAAGCAAGAGCCTATTAGGTGGTTTCACCCTTTAAAGGGGGTGACATATCCATGGTACATTCCTCAAATGGTAGGTGGCAAATGATAAAGTAATGGAACAGAGTGGGGATCAGGAGAATCATCTAGACCACATGTTATGGCACAAGGGTAGATATAATAAGGGAAGCCCGCACCTAGGTATGTGGGTGTAGGAGGGAGCAAATCGTGGTACATGAGTTACCCTGACCCTTGCTTTTCCACCCTTCTTCATATGCCTTTTCCCTTTTATTTTTCTTCATAATTGCTCTGGGCTCCAAGGGATGAGAGCATGTTGTGTAATATATAGCGGTGGACCCCACCTTAAGGTGGTGTAGTTCATCGCTCACCAGGGGTTGGGACATTGATGGGTTTCTTAATGATGGAGGGGGCTCATCTAGGGCCCATAGGAACCAGGGTGATGACCATGGATAAGGGGTAGATCTCATGTTTGGCTTTTGCCCATGTACTAAATTTGTACATCGCGACCGTCTTTTGCATTTTGTGGTACATTTCTTGTTGAGAGTGGCCAAATTATGCTTTTTCTTTTCTTTTAGCTACATCAACCTTCGAGCATTTTTCTAGCCCCGACCCTAGGTGTGGATGAGGGGAGGGGGATGTTAACGCTATGTGGAACCAGTGGATACGTGTACTCGAATGGGAAAAGAGACGAATGGGACCAAAGTGAGTGGAAAGAAGTGATGTATATGGTGTCGGGAAGCGGTACGACGCAACCAAAATTGGGGTTTCCCATGTAGTGTCAACCCTAAAGCTAATGGCTAGTAAAAGAGATCCCATAGAAGTAGGACACAAGGCTAACCACAAAATCGGGCAGTGGAGACAAGAGTACAAACCTAGTCCACTCTTTTCGTTGAATCCCCCCATCAATCCATGCCCCAAAGTGCCCATGACAAGTAAGGGAAGTTACTCAACTATACCAATGAAAAGCCATAGCTTCGGGGTCGAGAGGCCCACCTTCAAACATACAATCATAACACGCGGGTGAGGGACCACATAGCCGGCTCAGGTGGCGGAGATAATGGCACATCGAGCTATCTAGTGGCTGCAAGGGGCTGTTGGCTGCGCACTGAGGACCATCTAAGAATTTTTTTTTCTCCTATATACGCTACCCACAAGTGGTGGGTAATCGTAACCACTCTTCTCAAGCTTCGGGATCTAGATTTGCTACATCAGTGAATGAACTATAACTCTAATAGAACCATATATCCCAACAATCCAAAAGGAATTTTTTTTTAGGGAGGTCGTTACCTAGATCAATTTCTTTGTTCATGCACATGGGTGTCTTCACAATTATCTTTAGTTGGCGATATTCATTTTTTCTTCGAACCTTCAATCCTACTTGGAGACTATACTTGGCCCCTTTGAGAGCTTGGGATTTTGCAATGGATGAATGCCATAGTCTTGAGCTTACTCTCTCCCCCCTTTGTATAGTCGTGCAATAACCCTCCTTATCTAATTTCCTTGTCAGTAAGTTTGTTCTTGGCATCACTTGGTATGCTAAAATTAAATTCTTTTGTTACTAGTTTTTTTTTCAATGAGTATTTTTACAGCTATACATGGGAAAAATATTCTTCTTGTTGATTTTCTAGTGCTAATTAGACAAGCACAATTTTATGCAACTGATAATTACTTCCAACAATATTTCATATTACTTTAACATACTCCATAACATCATTAAGTAATTACACTCAGAAAATTCAACTGGTCAAACATTTATTGTCTCAAAAATTCGACTCCTTAGAAACTTCGCCCTTTTCCTTAGATATCTTCCCATGTGTGTGTGAGAAGTTAAATGTGTGTGATGAATGAGTGAATAAACGAAAAGTTCAAGTGTCTTTTTATAGTGATATTATGGTGCCTAAGAGTCACATCTCTTTGCAAATTAAATATAAAATAAAATAAAATTTTCTTTCTTTTAGTTTAAATTTATTTTCTTTCTTTTGACTTGTGTAGCTAGGGAATACCTCCTAGAAATACCCAAAAGTCAATACTCTCTCTTAACTAGGGAGGTATTCACCTTGACTTCCTCAAGATATCCACTTAGCTGAAAAATTTCTCCATTTGAAGAAAAGATTGAATGAGCCCACTATGTTATTGTATCCATCCACTTCATGTTCCATTCGAGAATCACATGGAAAGCATCCCGCATCAACATCATGTAGAGGATTTAGTCACCCACTAGCCGAATACCCCTTGGTGATATGTTTAGGTACCCCCTGATTGGGGTAAAAATAAAACTAGTCCTGGATCGCCAACTAGCTAGGTGTCACTTGCAACCAGGTCAATTTTTACTGACCAATGGTGAAACTTTTGACCCATTTACCATTCCTCCATGTCGTCACCTAGAACTTGAATGGTAAAAATAATTGCTTGATGCTTTGAGGCAGTCACTCCACCCACTAGGCAAGTAAGCCTTGGAAATATGGTTAGAACCTTCTGACTAGGGGAGCACTATGGACATTGATGCTATTTTGGCCATTCTCCTTAGCCACATTACATGCAACCTGGTCAATACCCTTGACCTAGGGAGAATGTTTGCCCTGATGCTACAACATCAACACTCCATCTCAACAAGGGAGGCGTTCTCAACCACTCTAAGCTTGTCCTTGAAGTACACAAACTTCATCCGGGACAAAGGCTGTGTGAGAATGTCAATGACCTACTCGTTTGTAGAATAGTATTGGAGCCTCACTGCTCCCTTCTGTACCATGTCTCGGATGTAGTGGTACTTGATATCAATGTGCTTCGACTTGTCATCACGGTTGCCTCTAGTGCTTGGTCAAAACAATGTTGCGAGCATCTTCTGAAGCCACACTGCTTCATAAGTCGCTAGACTAGCTGCAATATACTCAACCTCAACAGTGCTGAGTGCGACAGATGTTTCCTTCTTGCTCATCCAAGATATCATAGCAAAACCCAAATTGAAGTAACATCCTGATGTGCTTGTCATGTCTTCGGTGCTTCCTGCCCAATCAGAATCTGTGTATCTCTATAGCTATACTTTAACATTTGAGACATATCTCAATCCATAACTGATTGTACCAATAAGATATCTTAACACATGCTTTTCCGCAATCCATTGTACATGACTAGGTTCCACCATGAACTGGTTGAGCATGTTCACTGTAAAGCAAAGATCATGTCTGGTATTAACTAGATACATCAAGGATCCGATCAATTGTCGATACATAGAGGGATCCACCAAATCTGAGTCAGATCCTCTCAACTTCTTCAAATTGGTCACCATGGGAGTGGCCATGGACTTGAAGTCCATTATCCCAAGTCTTTGAAGGATCGTAATAATATACTTCTCTTGACCAATGAAGATCTCACCCGGCCTCTACCACACTTCTTTAACAATCTTGTAGTAAATATTGGGATCGACACCACTCTTGGTGAAACCAATACTCATCAGGTATCCATCAATTTGAGAATACCAAGCCTAAGGTGTCTGCTTGAGTCCGTACAAAGCCTTCTTCAATTTGTAGACATGAGACTTCTCATGTACCTCAAAGCCATGATGTTGCTATATGTACACTTCTTCCTCTATCACTCCATTGAGGAAACTAGTTTTCGCATCCATTTGATGCAATTTCCAACCCATAATAAAAGAAATAGAAATACGAGTTCTAATAAAAGTGTATCTGGCGATTGGAGCAAATGTCTCTTCATAATCCTCTCCCTCTTTCTAGGAGAAACCTCTTGCCACAATTCTTGCTTTGTACTTCTCTATGCTGTCATCTACCGCATGCTTGATCTTGTAGATTGTTAGTTTTTGTAGCATCAGATGTGTTCTAGCCACGAAATTTGGCAGAGAGGTTAGAATACATGAGATCTCCAAAACCCATAAATCTTTTTTGGAAATTCTTCCTAGAAGTGTCAATTAGATTATTAATCGATTTTTAAATATTCCTAAGTCTAAATTTAGTGAATATGGTTAATTAATCAGTATTAATTGAGATAAGGTGAGAATCATCTAGAAACTCACACGGATCAATCCATAGATGATCCTATCCATTGATTAAGTTTTAATCTTGGCCGTCGGTGCTCCAACAGTGGATTATAAGAAGAGATCGATGTGGTGATGGAGAAGAAACTAGAGCAATTTAGTTTCTTGCCAGATCGATTTCCTAAGTAGCAACAATCAGTTGCCGGAGAGAGAGCTAGAGATCGAAGCAGTGAGTGAGGGGCAGGGACAATGATTTGGAGGATGTGTTTCTAGTTCTGGAGTGGCAACAACAAGAGGGTTGAGTTATCCTAGTGAGGTAGCGTAGAGCTCTAAATAGTAGCTTCAGAGAGGGTAGTTCGATTGGTTGGAGAGAAAATCATTTTGAGATCCAGAGGTTGGGCAGAGGTTCCAGAGGGCCAGAGAGATGAATTTTTAGCAGTAGAAGGCAAAATGACTTCATCAGAGATCAGTGAAAGGTTAGATGTCATAGGGGCTGCGTAGTCCACCACAGAGGGTGACACAAAAGCTTCAGGAGGCTGAGTTTTTTGTAGGCAAATTGTGCTGGGATTGCTTGTGGAGGAAGGGTAAATCCCCTTCAATAATTTTGCCCAGATTTTCTTGTTGTGGATTGCTAGTTTCAGGCATCCAAATTGTACTCAGATTTTCGCTGCTGCATAATAATAAAAACCCTCATTGTTGCACCGGTTTTCCCAAGTTGGGTTTTTTCTGGGGACATTTGTCCAAAAATAATTGTCTCATATTTTATGTGTGTGTGCTAGCATTTCTTAGTTTCCAGCACATTATTTTTTCCGCAGTATTTTATTTGTGAAGGTTGCAGTGTGTTTATTTCGATATTTGCCGTAGAAGATAACTTACTAAATTAATTAACAATTAGTAGAAATAATACCAATTGTTGCAATAAGATTTCGTATTGAAATTTTGACATAGATCCCCTAGAAGTCACCTTTGACTTCCCCTCAAGTCTTGACACAATTTCCCACATATCATTCTTCATTTTGGATTGATATTCCTCCATCATGGCATCGTTCCAAACTTGCTGGTCTGCTGCCTCCTTATAGTTGGATGGCTCAGGGTTAATGATGTGTCTCATCAGTGCTGCATATCCCGAGTACTTAGGATGTTTTCTTTCCCTAAAGGTGCAATGGGGAGCTACATGCCCCTTTGCATCCTTTATTGTACTTCAAAGCCATGTCAATCTCTTCTTGGATTCTAGAACAATGACACTAAGTGGGTTGATTGGCTCATTGGGTCCTTTTGGCCATCCTGATGATCTAAAGGATGTTCCACAGTTACAGAAGGACTTGAAAGCACTTCCTTGGGAGCCTGCTGCTCCTCATCATCAATATCCATGTGAGATACTTTAGATTTCCAGAAGGATGCATCCTAATCAAAGGTAACATCCTAACTGAGCTCAACCTACCATTGTCCTGAAACATAAATCCTATAAGCCTTTGATGTCTCATTGTATCCAACAAATGTTCCCTTCTTCCCAAAAGGCTTCATATACGTCTTATTCTCCTTGGGTACATGAATGTAGACTGGATAACCAAAGATCCTTAAATGCCCAATCTTTGGTTTCTCACTTGTGTAAGCCTTTTTAGGAGTCTTATTCCCCAAGATCTGGTGAGGACTTTTGCTCTGAACATAAACTACCATTTTGGATGCCTCTCCCCAATTGAACTTGGGTAAATTTTGATCATCAATCATTGCCTTAATAGCCTCCACAATGGACCTGTTCTTCCTCTCGACAACCCCATTCTGTTGAGGGTTGTAAGGAACTATCAACTCCCTCTTAATCCCCGTTTCCTTGCAAAAGGAAATGAGGGCCTTGTAAGTGTACTCTCCTGCATTATCTGATCTCAAAACCTTGATCTTCTTCCTTGTCAATTTCTCTATTTGAGCCTTGAACTCTTAAAACTTGCTGAAGATGTCATCCTTGGTCTTCATGAAGTAAATCAATGTTTTCCGAGAGAAATCATCAACGAATTTCACATAGTACAAGAAACCATCTAAAGAAGATACTGTCATTGGTCGAAAAACATCTGAATGTATTAGATCCAAGATCCCCTTGGACTTACTGTCACTGGTCAGAAAGGGTCTTTGGACATTCTTGCCAAGTTCACAACCCTTGCAAATTCCTTCATGCTCTATCTAGAGCTCTAGAAGTCTTGTAACCATCTTCCGCAATGTCGGGAAAGCTTTGTAGTGTATGTGAACAAGTCTTCGATGCCATAACTCACATAGATTGGCATTATCGTGTACCGATGGTTTTTCCATCACAATCTGGCACAGAACAATAACTTTGGTACGATGTTGATTTTCGAGTGCTAATTAGACAAGCACAATTTTCTGCAACTAATCATTACTTCCAATAATATATGATATTACTTTAACACACTCCAAAGCATCATTAAGTAATTACACTTGAAAAATTCAATTGGCTAAACATTTACGGTCTCAAAAATTCAACTCCTTAGAAACTCCGGCCTCTTCTTCATATAGCTTCCCATGCGTGTGTGAGAGAGAGAAAAATGTGTGTGATGTATGGGTGATTTAATGAGAAGTTCAAGTGTCTTTTTATAGTGATATTAGGGTGCCCAAGAGGCACATGTCTTTGCAAATTAAATTAATTTTTCTTATTTTTAATTTGAAATTTAAATTTTCTTCTTTTAACTTGTGTATCTAGTAAATACCTCTCGTAACATTCCAAAAATGAACACTTATTGTGTCTAAACTTATTGAAGACGTTAAGGGGAGGGTCTGCATTTGGTTATAACGATTAAAAGCTTAGAAAAAAGAAACATAGTAATCAAAACATACACACATGCAAAGTTTATACATTATCATCTATAACATAATGATATACTAAATTATTAGACAATGTGATCGATTGGTTTTATATCTATAAGTATGTTTGAATTGTTCTTAAGGACTAGAAATCTAAACTTTTGAACTTTTCTTCTTCCAACACTTATTAATGTGAGAATCCAATTTTTCTTTCTTTGCAGGAAAATGAGTTTGAAAACTCTTCTAGGAACAAGGGTTTAAACCCATGGGCTAACAATGTTATCTGTGATCTTTTGAAGCTGCTAAAGAAACAAATGTTGATGTTCAATGTAAGCACATTGGGTTTCGATCTTTCTTTTCTAGAATTTATCTTTGAATGTGGTTCTATTGACCATTTTTTAAGAAAATATTTAATGTGGTGAGATTGTGCAATGCCTTATCTTATATTTGCATAGGGATACAATGTGAGCACGAAAAATTACAATGGGAAGGCATGTTTATCATCTCTACGGAATGCGGCACGAAATAAAGTTCTAAATCTAGGTGGAAATCTTTACTGCTATACTTTCACTATTATGTTAGTTAATTGATTGTATTTTCCTAATGTAGCTTCATAATGCCATATTGATCGTTAATTTTAATCTCTTGGTAGATTATGGTTATTTTATTTTTATGTTAATTTTCATGCAGAAGAATGATGTTTGGATAAGCAAAATCATTTTAGAGTTGATTGCAATATAGACAATGCATATGGTCATTTGTGCATGCATCAAAAATAATTTTACAATGTAGATTGACTCAACCAAGACTTGCAATTCTTGTTGTGTCTTGCCAAGGCTTGGCTAGGGTGAGTACTTGCCTAAGACTTATCCTTGAAACTCAAAATTCCCTAGGCTTGTGGGGAACTAGCCATACTCTTGAAGATTTTCCACACTGGCCAAGACTTTTCACAAACTCACCATACTTCCCATAGAATCACCATATTTTTGTGCACAAAATTTACTATATGTTAAGTTTCTTTTGTATTTGTCTAGTCTTTGTCGAGTCACCAAGTTTTATCGAGTGCTAAGCTAGTTGGGTCCTTGCCGAGTTTGAAAGGGACAACTTTGCAATTTTATTTAAATATGCATAATTATTGGCATTTTAAGATCCTTTATTGCACATTTAACAATTTGTTTTTCCTCGTAGATGACCTCCATTCTAAAGGGTTATCCTCCATCTATTGGCTTTTTGTCGACATCTATGATGTTTAACATTCGAGATTATACATAATATATACCATGCATTTTGATGCCATTATCTAGGTACCTTTTGTTGATGTTTCCTTGACGAGATGATGTTAGTACTTTTGTCTATAGTTTTAGACACATTGTTAGAAATACATACTATTAGTACTATAAGGAGGATGCAATATGAATGAGGAATATTGTTATAGAGAAAATTCTATAGTTTAAGTTGCCAAAAAAAGATTTATTTCACGATGTGTTGACTTCTATTTTGAAGGTTTGTACCCTATTACCCCTCATTTCAGCAAGGATACACATATGCATTTTTTCATTTGCTAGCATTCTTGTAACCCCAAAGAATGCAAGGTAAAACCTTGTAGGCCATGTGATGTTATGTATCATGGTATCGCGGGGCTGTTATGGTTGGTCATGCCCTATAATGTGTCTTGTTTATGAATCCAACTTTGATTAGGTTTGAACCCATTAGTTACATATTGATAAAGTTCCCTTTTACATAAAAATATGATTTTATGACTTATAAATCCAAACTTAGATTATAAACACCCTTAAGATTCAGATGAATGCCCTCTCATAGAAAATGAAAGTTGATGCAAGCCTAAATAGAGCTTGCTAATTTTCACATAGTGCCTAGTCTCTACACATTCGGTGCTTCCTTCAATCCTTGTTCATAGTCTCGTTCCAAGGGATATAAATCCCTTTTATGTGCATACAGTGGCTCTTGGGATATAAAATCTCTTCATATCCAAATATATTGTTGAAAAGTATAACTAGGTTCAGTCTTCATAATGACATGTAATTATGATTTTATGTAATAAGATTTAAAAGAGAAAAATAAAATTATTGTAATGAATTGCTTCATGGGTTTCATGAGCAAGAGATTTTATTTTTGAGTCAAGACTCCCATTGAGAGCCTTTAGGATTTATTTGTCATCTAGCCATAAAATGTTAAGAGTCATTGTCATGTAATGAAGTCATGTTACACTTTATAAAAGGTCAATATTGTCTATGTAAAGTATCCTCCAAGACCTTGTCACTTATCCTCTTCAAGTCGGCCTACAACGATGGAAGAATATGCTAGAAGAAGTTGGCCTAACCAAAAGTGATCATGTTGGCCTAAAGGACATGAGGAAAGGTGTATATATAAGCCACAATCAGCCTCACTCAGCAAGTAGCTTGACAAGCATTCGATCAAGAAGAAGTGCGAAGAAGAGTCCAGTGAAAAGAAGTACAAAGAAGGTATAACCGTAGCTCGACAAGCATTCGATCAAGAAGAAGTACGAAGAAGAGTCCAGCAAAAAGAATTACAAAGAAGGTATAGCGACTGAGTTTCTTCTGGGTATTACGAAGTAGGGTTTCTTCTGGGATCAACGAAGAGAGATTTCTTTTGGGGTTGTTGACCCTGCCGCCCGCACCTACCTACGAGTCAGTGAGAAAAGCCTTCAACCCCACAAGGTGTGGTTGGTGGCAGGGAACTCAGAGAAGGGGCTGTCACCCTAATCCCAACTCTCTTCGTTTTAGCTATCTCCTAGGTTAGCTAAGGGGGGTGGTCCCTAATGGAAAGTTAAGCTAAAAGCAAAGATGTGAATTTCTAGGAGAATTATTAGAGTTAAATAGATTGTTAATCTAAGATCTATAAGCACAACATGATACAAGCAATAGCCATTAACCATAAGATAAGCATGATACACATAAACGACCAGTGCCTTCAAAGCGTTGCTCTTTAATAAATGAAATTTTTTTTTATTGTATTTTTTGTTTATATTCAGAATGAAATCAAATGCTTTCAAATGAAAGAAGAAAATCTGTGATAACTTTTCAAGATAGAAACTAAGCAAAGGGCTCAGGAAACCCCCTCTTAAATAAATCTTTTGGTGTCTAATGAGCTTGTTGGCTTGAACAACTTGTGGGACCTTCGATATCGTTGGAGGTGACTATTCCGACCGAAGAAGTCCTCACACTCCAATAGAGCTGGCAACCTGTCCCTTGAAAACACAAAAATGCTTGCAAACCAATTGTTAGTGCAAAAGAGACTTGGCATATAGAGACCAAGTTGAGCTTGTCATTCAATCGAGAATGACAAGCTACAACAAGTGTACAAAATATACCAAGCCCAAAGGAGATTTGAGATAGCTGCAAATCTCTCCTCCCTAGACAATAATGCCCTTAGGCAAATGCACAAAGAAAAACAACTAGATAGCAAATATGAAATCAAATGAATATCAAACGACACAGGTATACCTCATCAACCAAAGCATGCACCACAAAAGAAGCCAGTAACCCTAAAGACTTTTATTTATTTATATGAAAGGTAAGTACACAATCCAGCAGAGCTTCCGCAAGCCCAACAGCTCGTTCTACCCTTTACAATAAGAGCCCAAGGCTCATTTAAATAGAACTATGGGAGGAGATCCCAATGCCAAGAGACCATGACAAGTGTAGCAAGTGACAATCCCAATGTAGCAAGTAGAATGGCAAGTGGCTTAGAGGACTGCTGTAGGTGGCAGCCTTGACTGTTGTAGGATTTTATGAGGCTGCCATGTGTTTCCAAATTGCTGGTAGCTTGCCCACGTTAACTGCTGAGTTATAAACATGTCGCTGCCTTTGATAACCACTGGGACTGCCCACGTAATTTGGCTGGGATATGAACATGTGTTAAATGCTGTTGACTGCCCATGCAAAACTGCTATGACTGCCCATCTTAACTTGCTGTTCACGGCTGTCAACATGCACATAATCTGCGTATTGACTGGTTTGTTGACTTGCCAACATAAATATGCTGTTGGCTGAGCTGCGTTAAATGCTGAGCTGACCTGCGTTAAATACTGCTGGGATATCCACGTAAATACCTGCGTTGACTTGCCAGCGTGTAATATGCTGATCTCGTAAACATGCTCTTTGACGTATTGGCTGCTTTGGTTATACGTATTTCTGGTGCGCTGAGTTATGCGTATATCAAATGAGGGGTGAGGTGGGTCCCCTCCCCACTCACTAATTTTAAACTTTCAACCTTATAACTTTTATAACATTCGATTTTGAAATAAAACTGATCATTGAACTTTAGCCATACGTATGAACTCAACGTGGGCCCAGTTTGACTTTGACTTGACTTTGACTTTCTTTGACTTTGAGTTGAAACTTTTTTTTTGGTGGGCCCCACATTGCTTGCCACATCACCCTTGATTCTTTGCTTAATTTCCATGTCAAAATTTGACTTACTTTGACTTTGTAAAAATTTATAAATTTTTCCAATTATTCATTTTTTTGAATTTCTTCTTCATTTTTGCTACTGTCACTTGAAAAATCGGCTCTTGAGGGACTCTGAGTCATTTTTTGACCCCCAAAGTAGGCTCTAGGAGAATGCTGGGCCTCTGAGGATGAATTTCGAGTGGTCATATGCCCCAGACATTTCCTAAGGCCACTATTTATGCCTTTACATAAAAAAATAATTAAAAAATCCCGTTTTGCGGGAAATTTTTAACTATTAAAAAATCCTACTTAGACCTAGCCAAATTCCACGAAATTTTTGTGTGATCTAGTATGGTAATATACATCGACCCTAGACACTAAGATGTGTCAGGGGCTCAATCTTCAAACCGTCACCTCGGCTTTGGGGTAAAAAAAATCCAGAGAATTATCCGCCTCTGAAAAAGAAGGGATAATTAACCGGATAAAAAAAACACTCCAAGGTGTACTCGTTTGCTGATCGAGTCCCACATCCTAGGCCTGTTACAAATTCAAGAAACATCATACTAGCATCACTTATTACAATTCCCCGCAGGGTGTGGAATCTGGGTACAAAGAAGAAATATGATGAGAAGATAGAAGGAGAGTTAAAAAACTCTGTTGACTGATGACATCTGATGGTACAAGTGTCCTCTGGATCATCCTTGGGCATGGAGTCGTCAAATAATCGTCAAGTGCTACTCCAGCAGTCAACACATCCTGAGGATCATAAAAAGACAGCCTTCACCATGCCTTAGGGAACATTCATGTGTGCTAGAATGTTTTTTGGTTTCATGAATGTTGATACCACTTTTCAGAGGGCAATGGATATAGCTTTTGTTGGGGAGAAAGATAAATTTTTGGTCATTTCCCTGTTTGACATAATAGTTTTCTCAAAGTCTGTTGAAGAATATTTGCAGCACTTGCACCATACATTTGAGAAATGCAAGAAGTATTTCTTGTCCCTGAACCCAAAGAAATCTCAATTTGCCCTCAAAGAAGGCAAATTATTGGGACATATAGTCTCAAGAGGAGAAAAATTGACCCCAAAAAGATAGAGGCAATTAGTAGCATTCCTTTGCCAAGGAACAAAAAGGAGATATAGATTTTCTTTGGTAGGATAAATTTCTTGGGGAGGTTTGTGCCCAATTATGCTGAGATTGTGAGGGAAACACAGACATGCTGAAGAAAGAGAGGTCAAATGGACTCCAGAAGCACGAGAATCATTTGCCATAATCAAAAGGGCCTTTGGAGAGGCTCCAGCCTTGGCTAGCCCTAATTATCAAAAGCCCTTTCTTATCTTTTCTTTTGCATCTCCTAACACCATTGCAATTTTCTTGTTACAGAAAAGTGAAGAAGAGAAAGAACAACCAATTGTAGTTTTCAGCCAAGTATTGAGGGAAGCAAAACTAACATATGATATTTTGGAAAAACAGTGTTATGCTCTGGTCAAGGCCTTCAGGGATTTTCGGACGTACATATTGCAGTCCAGGATAATGGCCTATGTCCATACAACTGAAGTTAAGGACATCCTCACACAAGGAGACAATGAAGGCAAGAGAGGCAAGTGGATAGTTAGAATCATGGTTGCGGGGGAACAACTTCCCCCCTTTGAACCGCTCCCGAAGCGTGCTTTGAGCGGGAGCAAATCAGGAGTGACACGGGAGTGCGCTCCCAAAATTCACTCCCATAGGGAGCAATTCGGGAGTGCGTTCCAACAAAAAAAAAAAACTCAATGGTTTTCTCACAGAATTGTTGTCACAAAGATGTTCCAAACACAATTTGTTTTCAAAGAAACAAGAGTTTTTGAGTAGGGCAGCCTAATATTCAAGCTTATGTCCCTAGTATTGATATGCAATTCATGGTAATTTTAAATTCTTAAAATAAAAGTGATATTCTCTTTTATCTTTCATTTTCATCATTTTCCTTAAATTTTTAATATTACCATGAAATGACTCAGGATGTTTAGAATGGCTCTGACCTCATTGGATTTTATATGGAGAAAGTAGAATTTTAGATCACTCAAAATCCAGCAAACTTATCATTTTCAGGATTTCATGACTGGGGGGATTACAATGTTTCCATTGGATTTTGTCATGTACTAGGGCATGGGACTTGTATTTAATCAAGAGCACCAAGCCCTCTATGTACCTTGATGTTAGTGACATTGGTTGTCGAAGTCCTCTATTATGACCCTACTAAAAATGTACCCATCACTCAAACAAAATCTTGACTTGGCATGCTACATTTTTTCTATCTTATGTTAATTGCTTAGAGGGTGATATTAATGACAAAGATCCCAGGATAGGCAATGATTTTGATGATATGTAGTTATTTGTTGTAGCATGATTTTTTTGGATGCTAGAGGCCACCTAGAGCCTATTTGTTGATGTATTTTCGGTTCAAAGATGGATTCCACTCTATGTTATTTTGGTTATGTGCACCCTTACATGCTATATAAATGACAACTTGTAACTTGTGGGCGTGGTTGGTGAAGATTATAACTTCTAGATGATTGATGTTATATCGTTTAATCCATGTTTTTATGCTTTTTATATCTAATTCATCATTCTACATGCTTTTTTTGACATATATGCATCAAAATATATATTATATAAAAATTCGCTCCCGATTTGCTCCTGACCTGGGAGCTTTTGAAAATATTGTTCCCCGGTCCTGCTCCCAAGCAACCTTGGTTAGAATTCAAGAATATGACATGGACGTCAAGCCCACCAAATTGGTAAAAGGATGGGGATTGACCAAGATTTTGTCAGAGGCAAATTGCCAGGCATTAGGTATAAACTTGCTCGCTGAAAATTCAGAACCAAAGAAGCAAGACAAATAGGAAAGTGCAAAGAGAGAGGTACAGAAAATTGCAATGAAGTATTTGACTTCTGAATGGTACAAGATCATTGTCCATTATTTGTTGTTTTTGGAATGTCCACCTAAGTTTGGCAGAGCTGGGTACAAAGCGTTGAGACTACAAGCACAGAAGTTTGTCATCTCAAATGGTTAGTTGTATTAGAAGGACCCTATGGGAGATTTGTTGCTTTGTTTGGTTGAAGGAGATGTGTCCAAAATAATAGATGAATTCCATGGTTGTATTTGTGGAGGACACTACAGCTGGAAAAAACGGCTCATAAGATTTTGAAGGTTGGCTTCTACTGGCTTAAGTTGTTTGGTGATGTGCATGACCGAGTGAAGGCTTGCAAGGAGTGTCAAATATTTGTTGAAAAAAAGAAACTAGCGGCCCTGCCTTTAATTCATGTTTTTGTGGAAGAACCATTTAGACAATGGGGGCTAGATTTTATTAGGGAAATTCACCCACCGTCCAGTGGGTAGCATAAGTGGATTCTTGTAGCAACAAATTACTTCACCAAGCGGGAAGAAGCCATCCCTACCAGGAATGCAACTGATACGGTGGTCATCAAATTCATGGAGGAAAACATGTTAGCCAGGTTTGGTTGTCCGAGGAAAATAGTTATTGATAATGCTCAAGTGTTTAAGTCTACCAAGTTTATTAGCTTTCATCGGAACTATAACGTCATCTTAGGAGATTCCACTGCTTATTACCCACAGGGAAATTGATTGGCAAAATCATCCAACAAAACCTTGGTCAGAATTCTCAAGAAGACCATAGCACAAAACCAAAAGAATTGGGATTCTCAACTTAAGTCTGCACTGTGGGATAATAGAGTCACCACTAAGAGGTCAACTGCTAAGTCTCCATTTGAGTTGGTGTATGGGACTTTAGCACTTTTTCCTGCCCAATTGGTTATGCCTGTGGAAAAACTCATCCATGATGCAAAAGAGGAGCCTAATCACTTGACCAGGAGGATAAACCAATTGGTTGAATTGCAAGAGAACAAAGAGAAGGTGACTCATAATCTAATCAAGTACCAGGATAAAATGAAGATTCTATTTGAAAAAAGGCTAAGGACAGAATTTTTCAACCAGGTGACCTTGTACTCAGATGAGATGTCAGGAGAGAGGACAAAGGTAAACATGGAAAATTTGATCCTTTGGTTTGGACCCTTCAAGATAGTTGAAGTCAAAGGGAACAACACATTTCTACTGGAAAATCTAGATGGTGAAGCATTTGAGTTGCCTGTAAATGGCCAGTACCTCAAGCACAACTTTCAACACTAAAGACATTTGTCCACTTTCATTGTAAATACCAGTGAGCAATTGCAAATACTGGAGCGTTTTGTTTGTTTTTCAGTTTTGTAGATATATATATATATATATATATCTTTTGACTCCATGCCCAAGCTGAAGGCACTAATATGCAGGTTCTTAGTGCCCTGCCAACAAGGCACTGTCCCTAGTAGGAGTCGATGTTGTATCCTCCTCATTTTTCCTTTCAACTGTTTATGTTATAGAGGAGAACTTGTTTTGAATACAGGGAGTAATAAGAAAACTTTAGAAAAGAGAAGAGACAAAGAAAGAGAAAGAAGAAACAAAAGAAGAAAAATGAAAGGGAGAAAAGACAAGCCAATGTGGGCTCCCCCCCCCGCCCCGCATTTCATATTTGATGGTTAAAGGACAAGCAACTATCGGGCGGATTGTCACCTTGTCCTAGAGAGACTCCAACGGGGTAACGAGTGCAGCGATTAAGCCAGTGTTTGCCCCCAAAGAGTCAAAGTCAAAAAGGCAAGCAGAGTCGATCAACAATTAGGATCAATTCCGGGGAGGTCGAACCCTGTTCTCGACACCGTTGAGCCACCCCGCCGAAGGGTGGGGACCAAGTATGCCACCCAATGTGCCAACGCGACAGAAACGTCAGCAAGCGAGCGCGGACTCCATCATAACTATTCACCCCCCTTCTCACTTCTCCTTGAATCCTTTCGTACCAAGTGTCATGCCACATCACCCCTCATTTTTCCTGCCCATACAACTCTGTTATCATTCAAAATTATTTATTTTTCTTTTGTTCATCACCTTGCAAACACCGTTCACTCAAGCCAATGACCAACATAGAGCTTTCCTCGCACCCACAATGTCCGACAATCTCCATTCACCAGGTAATATGTGTTCCCCTATCCTCATAGTGCCATTATGATGATTAAAATGAAGAACTCAACTCCGAAAAAAGGAAATTAATGATAGTGCAGTTCTTTCCATCAGTCCATCCATCTGACATGATGGAACAACCTGTTTTGAGCCATGAATCTTTATACTCAGCCAAATACTCATCAATGGAAGAAATCTCATTTTGCAAAAGAGCTCCCCTCATGTCATGCATACTAGGGCCTTTGAAGCCCTTTACTGCAGCTATAACAAAGTCCCACTAGCTTGGTAATAAGGTGAGCGAGCAACATTAAATGAGATATCTGCATCATACCACCATCTAGCAATGTATTGATAAGAAGTTTCTTTCCATTGTTTTTCCCAATGTTGATCCAAAGTGGGTTGACGACTTGGTTGGGAGGAAGTGGGATTAGAAGAGGCAATGTTGGCAGAGGATGAGAAATAACTTTGGATGTTTGTTCTTTTTGTTTCTTTTGATAGTTGGCGAAAAGAAGGATGAACATAGTCAAAGGGGTAATCGGTGGAAGGGATAGAAGAGGAGACTTGAATCTCATAATCATCATACCCACTCTCTTTCATGGTTTGTAATAATTCCCTCTTCCTTGCAATGTCATCTTGGACGGCCTTCTCCCTAGCCTTATCCTCATGAAACTTTTCAAGCTTAGAAAGGTATTCTGCCCTAATAGGACCTAACACTTCATTTGGCGCATCACATGGCTTTACTTGGCCTCTTACCCCAGCCAAGTGTTGTTTCAATCTGAGAATACCCCACCTCCAATAGGTTTATGGCATAATTTGCATATCATTTTTCCATCAATCAAATCACAATGAGTCCATGCATTGTCCTTACCTTTTGGAGCCATGTTGGCTTGAAATAATTAAAATTTGCAAAGAAATCTGCCATTTAAAAAAAATTGAGCTAAGAAACATTGAAAACCAAAGCTAAAATTACGAAAACAAATGCACATGTAGCCTACAAAATTTGATAGCATAGAACTAGAGATTTGATAGCATAGATGATAGAAGTTAGAAGTTTAGAACACATAAAAAATTTAATACATGGACAACAATCAAATGAGGAATTTTCAAGTGAAAAGCCTTCCCTGGAAATGCAAACTAGCTTCCTTAGCCTCCTCTTGAAGATGCCAACTCCACTGACAGCTCCAAACTATCTCCAAAATAGCTCCAACTCCAACTCCAAGCCTCCAAGATGACTACTCCAGCAAAAACTCAAAACTCTCCAAGCTCCCAATCAAACTCACAAATACTCCAAATGAGATGTGTGAGACAAATGAGAGGGAGAAGGTCCTTTTAAAGGCTTGGAGAGGGTGTTTTCGGAGGGAAAGAACCCTTATTTTCCCTCCAAAACACCCTAGAAACTTGGAAAACCACGTTGTGTGGGTCCTCCACGACCATGGTAGCTAACCGGCTGGATTAGGACAAAACCGGCCGGTTTGCCCATAAACCGGTCGGTTCCATACTAAACCTGCCAGTTAGGACCAGTTTTTCCTTTCTTTGGGTGAAATGAGGGGTCAAAACGGGTTTTTCTGTCGGTTTGACCCGGTGGGCTAGCTAACCAGCCGGTTTTTAAAACATTGGCAGTGGCTCAGATGGAGGCACTAAAGGAATAATGGGTAGCGGATCTTGTGGCCAATTAACCTTTGAGGAAGATGCATTGCTTGAGGCCAAGACGAAAATTCCTATAGCTCGCGATGACAAATTTGCATTTACCTGCAGCCACCAAAACCATTTAAAAGGATCAGGAAACCTCTGCAGAAGCACCATGTTTGAAATCCTATAGGACCGACTTACCCTAAGCATCTCGAGAAGCATTGGCTTGTGGTTCACTGGAAGAGCGGAAGTGACCATATGAGAAGAGGTGGAAAAAGGTGTGGAGCACTCGCAGTAGGTGGAGCAAAGGCTTGAGGCATTGAGACCAGCTGACTCACAACTTGGAGTTAAGTGCAAACCTTGATTTAGTTCACGAGGGGAGTGCGAAGATCCTATACTAAAGCAGACCCAAAAATTACAGTAACTAGGGTAGGACTGGAACAGCAGGTCTAAGGTAAGCTAGGATATTTTGGTTTTTAAAGCATCAAATTGAATCATTGTTGTATTGATTTATTTCATGTGTTGATTGGATTACATTGGGCACATTCTCCTATTGATTTCAAACCTGAGAATTTATATATGAACTAATTAATCTAGCAGACGTTGTTGGTTAATCTATATTATTGTTCTATATTGTGCACTGTGGATGTTAAAGTGTACAATTTCTCTAGAATGTACCTTGTGAATGGAAATGAATATTGTTGAACAAAACAACGATTGATTTAATTGGATACCTAGAGAAGAAAAAAACTGTTGATATAGGGTAAAATTACTCTAGTACATTACAATGGGCTCAGAGCAGAAATCATGCAACCCTAGATGGTGTTTGAAGATGGAGTAGTTAGATAAAATCTTTGGCAAGGAATATGTAGAGTCATGGCGGAGGTTAGTGTGAAAATTTCAATCTATCACAGCAACAGGAAATTATTTCCTAATTGTTAATCTATTTAACAATTTATTTGCAATTTGTTGCGCAAATACATAATAATTCTCACTGTGATTTTCACAAATAAACTGCGGAAGAAAATAGCACTAGAAATTGAGAAAATCTAGGACACACACATAATAAAAATGACACTATTATTTTGGACAATTGTCCCCGAAAAAACCCAATGCAGAAAAACCCGTGCAGCAGATGAGGGTTTTATTTTATTATGCAGCAGTGAAATCTGAGTACAATCTGTTGATGGCCAACTAGCAATCCAAACAGCAAGAAAATCTGGGCAAAATTATCTGAGGGAATTACCCTTCCTCCACAAGCAATCCCGGCACAACTTCTCTTCAGAAACTCATCCTCCTAGACCCTCTGTGTCAACCTCTTTGTTTTGCGCAGACCCTATGACGTCTAGCCTCTAAACTGACTCTAATGAAGTCGTTATGCATGTCTCTGCTAAGGAAATCGCTTCTCTGACACTTTGGACCCTCTGCCCAGCCTTTGGAACTAAAAACGAATTCCTCTCCAGCAACATCGAATTGCTTCTGAAGCAACTGCGCAGTGCTCTGCACTGCCTCACTGGGAATAACTCGGCCCCTTGCTGCTGCTTCTCCGGATCTGGAAAACTTCCTCTGGATCACTATCTCTGCCCCTCACTGACCCTGCTTTGATCTCTGGCTCTCCTACAACTGTTGTTGCTCTCTGGAAATCGATCTGCCAAGAAAATCAAACTACAGAAGTATCTTATCCAAGTGCCCATCAACTTCCTCTTATAATCCACTATTGAGTACCAACGACCAAGATTAAAACTTAAAGAATGGCTAGGATCATTTTGGAGTCGATAAGTGTGAGTTTCTAGATGATTCTCACCTTGACTTAATTAATTCTCACATTTAAAACCTAATTAATAATCTAATTAAGTCATTTCTAGGTGGAATTTCCATAAACGATTTATGGGTTTTGGAGATCTAATGTATTCTAGCCTCTCCACCAAATTTCATGGCTAGAACACATCCGATGCTATAGAAACTAACAGTTAGAAGAGAAGCAAGCAGAAACCATTAGTCGATTGCAATATTGGAACAAAAGGGCTCTTGAGGAATTAGAATAATTTAACAAAAAAGCTGCCACGTCTAAGGAAAATGATGGGTATCAATCCCTTGAACCTAATGATAGGAGCCCAAAGACTTCAAGAGAATGCGAGCATGGAAAACACAGTGGTAGTACAGCTGAACTTGGGGAAGACAATGAAGGGCAAGATGGTGGAAAGGTAGAAACTAAGAAAGATACGGTTTTTGACACAAAGGATTCTCTATCAGATTTTGACGATGGACCTCTTGACGATGAAGATTTATCTGAAGGTACCAGTGGGCTTGATGCTAACATGGAACATGTTGGTTTTGGCTATCCCTATGGAAAAGGAAGAAAGAGGTAGCCTAAACCATCGGAAAGGAAAAAAAGAGTCAACCCTTGGTCAATGATTAAATACAACATTGCAATCGCAGACAGTAATTTAGCTCAGAGGTTGGAAATCAGTCAAAGACAAAGCAGGCATTGTTTATTAATGAATTTGGTTTTTGCAAAAACTCCAGAGCAGTGGAACCTAGTCCAAATCTGAGAAAATAAGGAGATGCCTCGCATGGTAACACTTGAACCTCATGATGGGCAGCCTGTTGGTTCAGTTGCATGCAACATTTCTAACAGTACCTTGTTGTCCTGATCACATAGGTTTTTTAACTGTTGGTCCCCTTAATCGAGAATTGAAGTTATGGATGTCTATGGATGCCTGCAAGTTCAGATGGTTGGTTATCGTTATTGTTGTCGCACAGATTGTCACGACAACGCTCAGACCGGGGGCTGTCACCCTGATCCCCGATCTCTCCGTTTAAGCCTATCTCCCGCGGCTAAGGGGGGTAGACCCTATGAGACAATGGATGACCAACTGTGGACCAGTTGGTTTGGAAGACACGAGGAGAAACAAGCACTTAATTGATTTTATGAATAATGTACCAGTGCCTTATGGAGTTAATGATTAAATGATTATTTGTTAAACGTTGCAGGAATATAAACCATGTAAAACAATCATTTATCATCAAATAACCCGAGTGATGTAAGATTTTCAACAAATGCACAACGCCTTAATGATGATCCAGCGATTAAACTTAAAGAAAAATTAAATGCTTTAAATGATCATAAAATTCAAATGTTGATCAGCTACCACTCTCACATAGCTAACTTTAACTAAAAATTTAAGTGCATTTAGCTATAGAGAAATGGAACATAAACACTGCAAAAGTCGCCAAAATTGAAATTTTCAATTTTTTATTAAGCTTTTTCAAAAAAAAAAACAAAATTTTTTTTTCTTTTTTTTTAATATTTTATATTTTTTTATAAAATTTTAAGTTTAAAATAAAACAAGATTGAAATCTAAACAAAATTTAAATCTGAATCTAAAACTAACACTTTATTATATAAATATAAAGAAGGGAAAATCTAAATTCTAGAAAAAGAAAAGTTTTTCTGGCTTTTTTAATTTTTTAATTTTATGATTTTTGATTTATAAAGTTGAAACCACAAAACAAAACTAAATTTTAAATATGTCCAGAGCTAAAACTAGAACCTAAGCTAAATAAAACCAAAAGTGAATAAATAAAAGTCTAAGTCTAAAACTATATAACAAAATGAAATTTAACAACCAACACCTGATCATAAATATAAAAAAAGTGAAAATTTATAAAATCTAAAATCTAAATAAATAAAATAAAAATCTATATGAAAATCAAAATAAAAATCTAAACTAAATCTAAAATTTTTAAATTTTATGATTTTTTTACTTTTATAAAAAAAATTAATAATAAAACAAAACTAAATTCTAAAGTAAATGAAACTTTATGCCCTTTATGATTTTTTTTTTAATTTTTTGAATTTTTATATATAAAATCCTAAGCTTAACACACACATAACCTAAACAAATAAATTGAAAATAAAAAAAAATAAAAACTCAGAGCTCAATTTATAACCAAATGAAAATCTAAACTAAAATTTAATTTAAAAAAAAAAAAGCTAACGTAAAGAAATACGCTACAGTAAAACTAAATTAATCCGAACCAAACGAAAATAAAAACTAAAAAACCATACGCATAAAACCTGAACGAAATTTGTTTTGTATGTGTAAGTGAGCCCAGCGGCAGCAGAAATGAGGCTAAAGCGAAATGTGACTGCGTGAGGGCACTGCTGCTTGGACGCTGCAGATTTTGACGTGGTGAATGCAGCGTGGAGGTGAAAGGCGTGTTGCATATTTGGATGAATTTGATAGCTGCGTGGGTGAGTAAAGGATCAGACGTGAGGGTTTCTTTTGCAAGTTTCCGCGTGGAGGAGACACATTGTACGAAGGGAGGAATAGCAGCTATACGGAGGGAGGAATAACAGCCACGTGCATATGGGGAACTGCTTGGAAATGAGAGAATACGCTGGGGTAATGGGTTCTACGTTTTTTGTTTGCAGATGTGAGGAATCGTGGACAGCGTGTGAGGGTTTGAGAGAAGGGAACGCAAGTGGCTGAGGGACATGAGAGGATTGGCAATGAAAAATGAGTTCGATGGCAGAGTTTGAGCAGCTGCGTGGAGGAATAAGGCCGATAATGGGTAGCGTTAAAAGGCAGCAGAAATGAAGTTGCGTGAGGAGCCAGTACGCAGATGAGGAGGCAGCGTAGAGAAATGAAAACAACATGCAGCTGCGTGAGGGTTTGGTCAGTGAAAACCCTTTAAAAAAAAAAAATCAAAATTTCTCTGAAAATTGAAGACTCCAGGCAGCAGCAAAAAGATGGATCAAAAAACCCTCCAGATTTTCCAGTAAATTTCAAATCACCCTGCATTCAGATTTGTCTGATGAAAGCTCTGAATTTTTTTTTTTTTTTTTTAAACATGTACCTGCAACCTGTAATAAAAAAACAGAAAACCCGGAAATAAAATGTGCTAGAAACAAAACTGAAACCCTAAATCAACTAAAAATTTACAGTATTTATAGATCTAAGGCTCTTTAGCAGCGAAATTTGTCAATAATCACAATAATATTATCAAAATTTAATTTTAATGTGAGACACTTCAGAAAACCCTGCATGCATTCATAAAAAATTTCAAATGACAAGCCCGGGATCAAGAACTGGCTGGGCTCTTTCAAAAAACACAATCCGGGAGTTGGCTGGTTCAGCCGAGAACTTTCCCTAACGCCCGGTAATCTGAAAAAAAGGATTTCCTGCACAGCTTAAAATCAACCATTAACATAGAGGGAGAAAACCTGCCACTATATTTCAGAATCTAAACTATCATTCAAACCCCAAAGATTAGACAAGATACCTGTGCCTAAATCAATCTTCATTAAGCTATCATCAATGGCTAAAAATAAAATTATGTAGGAAAATAAAACAATCTTACAGCATTTCCAGAAGAGTAACACCAGCAAGATTTTTAACCCCAAAGTCTTTCTTTATTGCACAAAAAATGACTACAAGAGAGCTTTCTTTAGCACCAAACTCTCGGATCAAATCTGATCTCAAATGACCCCTAGCACCCTATTTAAAGGAAAAATTCCCAACGGCTAGTTCGAGTGATCCATGTCAAACTAATCTCGACCGTCGATAAGGATCAAGATTTCTTTTAATCTCATCCGTCGAATTTTTAAATGCGTTTTAATATATTAAAAAATTAAATTCCTGCATTTATTTACTCAGAATTTGACTATTATTATTATATTATTATTATTATTATTATTATTTATTTTTTTTTTTTTTTTTTTTAAGTTATTTTTAATTTTTTAATTATTATTTTAACTTTATTATTATTTTTATCTATCATTTGATTTTTTAATTTTCTTAATTTTTATTTTTGAATCCTCGAACTTAGCCTTTGGAAAAATCACCTAGGACCTAGGACTTAGAACTCATGAGGGGATTAAAAACATTTTCTAACCCTCAAGGCACTTTACATCATGACTTTTACAATTTTACATCTCAAAGGGGGAAAACCCATTTGACATAGACCCTCATAGACCACCCAGTGCTGCGACCAAATATAATCTAGCAGATTAACACACTAGGATTCCTCTAAGATTCTAATGAAAAAATTCATTCCAACTTTGGGGTTAGGCTAAAGGAAAACTCTGTCGATCATCGATCGTTGAAACAAAAAACCTTCTGAAACATAGATTATCACTAGAAAATTAGGTCCACCTAGGCAATTTACATACATGACTCAAATCTGCTAAGATTATTTACAATTTACACATGCAGACTGGGTTTACAAAACAATATGATCGGGCTGATGATGATAGGCACGGACACGTTGCTCAAGCGCTATCCCTTTTGCGAAAAAGGGGGTGTACTGCTAATAGGTAGTTGACACGTAGTGGTCAACAGTTATCAGATTCAGAAAATTGGCAGTGTATTCAAACACTTGAACTCAAGAGTTCTTTAGAGCCTAGACATAAGATTGTTTTTTAACTAAGTTTTAGTTATTTCTCATACAAGCTTGATTTTATTGACAAATACCAAAAAAATGCCATACACATAGAATATGGTTCTAAACCTACAGCCACACACATGGGCTATCTAGCAAAGTTTTCCGTAGCAATGCCTATTTTGAGTCTTACTGTTACAAGCGAGCATTTTGTTAATAAGGAAGGAACAGTTCAAGTTTATTGTGTTCAAACCCAAACTATTCAACAGTATGCCCTAGACTTGTCTTAGTGTCTGCTACCAGTTGTAGAATCTATAGCTTCATAAAAGGATAGGTCTATCTATAGAATCTTTGAGATATCTGCCTCCTCAGCTTTCACACCTATTGAACCATATCAAGGCAACAATATAGGTCAACCAATGACTGGTGATTCTTGAGCCAAATCCCCTGAGCTTGAAAATGCTGCTGAGAAGGCATCCCCAAGCAGAAGCCCTGTCTTTGTGAGTCCCATGGAATCTTCTGATATGCATAATCTGTTGGCCATGTCTGGTGTGCATTCCAAGTATGGTGTCTCTATTTCTCCAGATATTCTTTTGGACAATCACCCTTTATCTTCTCTAGCTCTTGTTCCTCTAAGTCCAAGATTGTCTGGAAGATACTTACGTCCAAAGAGTCCATCTAGAAACCTTAAACAGATAGTAGTTGTTGTTTCTTTTGCTGGAGAACTAGAATATTTGTTGGCGAGAAAATTTGACAATGTCCTTAAAACTTTACCTATGCTTGATATGGCTCCTTTGGAGGCAGTTGGTAATAATTGCAAGTTAGACAATTGTTAAAGAAAGATGATGAGAAGATTGGACAAAGTCACCTAGGTGTTGCAATGAATCCAACATATAGCGATAATTGAGTGTCGAGTAAGCTCCAACCCAACACATCTTGTAACTACATCACAGCTCATCTGTATGGCAGTGTCATTGGAAAATATGACTATTACAAATGAATCAAACAAACGGGATAATACAGAAGTGAAGAATATGAAACTTGACACTAAAGTAGAAAATATAACTAGCTTGAATAATTACTGAATTCATCTGCAATAAAGGAAGAAGACCTAAAAAGGGTTGAGTTGCCACTTGTGGTACTGGACAAAGAAAATGAAGAGAAGCTCCCTACTTCATTTACAATATTTGTGGATGCAAAAGAGGGTACAACTAATGGGGTATCAGCAACAGACAGGGCGAAGACAATTTTGGCCGTCGCATCTCCAGATTCTAAACCTGGTGATATTAGGAGACCTGGTCATACCTTCCCTCTGAAATACAGAGAAGACAGAGTCCTAAAGAGATCTAGTCATACAAAAGCATCTACGGATCTAGCAACATTGGCAGGATTAAATCCTACTGCAGTGCTTTGTGAGATAGTTGATGACGATGGTTCAATGGCTCACTAACCAAGGTTGCAAGAATTTGCAAAGGAGCATAATTTACCACTTATATCGATTGCAGATCTCGTTAGGTACAGGAAAAAATGTGAAAAGTTGGTGGAACGAAGTGCTATTGCTAGGCTACCTACAATGTAGGGACCATTTTAGGCATATTGCTACCATTCAAAGTTTGATGGCATTGAACATATTGCCATGGTTAAGGGTAACACTGGGGATGGACTACATGGATTGGTTGTTGAGAAATCTAGGGCATCAATAGTTAGATGATTTCTCTACTTACGATAATTGCTTGTGATAGACTTTTGCTTCTTGATTACGATCTTCTCTTCCTTGTAATTATTATTGTGTACTTTTCATCAAGACAATTACCATATCATGAACAAATAAAGAGACAAGAGACATAGTATATAGGCTTGTCAACCATGGCCCAAACCTCTCACTCTTTGAGAGGAAAACCCCAACAAAATTCTTCTTATAGATCTTTAATTGACGAACACCAAGACCATGACAAAGACCCTTGACACTAGAGTCCTCCCAAGACCAAGTCACTAGCCTCCTCTCCAACGCTGCTCTTCCTCTTCTCCTTCTCGCCTTCCTTCAGAATCTCTGTCTCTTCTTGTAGGTCTGCAACCCTACCACAGAAACCCTATATCAGATTTGTTCCTTGAACAGTCCCTTCAAGAGGGAGACGACTTTTCTATCTTACTCGGCTTGCTTCAGTGAAGATTTCTTCCCAAACAGAATACTTTTGGGTGACTGCACTCTTCGTTCTTCCCTTACCTACTTCAGACCTACCCTTCGCACTTGTAGGGATATACTATGCCGAAAAAAAATCCTTAATGATGCCTCTTCCCTTCACTAGACTTCCTTTGTTTCTCGCTGACTTGGAGGCTCCTAAGATGTATTGCACATTTCTTTATGGAGACTTGCTTCACCGAATTTCTTGCCTCCAAATGAGGTCGAGTACTGCTATATATACTTGTTTACCCATGTCCTTTAAGCCAACATGATCTCAAGAGTAGGCCGACTTTACCTTGGAGAAAGACTGACTTCATCTTCTCGATTCTCCTTCGTTGTAGGCCAACTTGATGAGAGCTAGTGACAAGGTCTTGGAGGATGACTTTACATAGACAAGTATGACTCTTTACAATGTGTAACATGTCTTTATTACATGAAGATGACTCTTTAGACTTTTATGACTAGATGACAAAAATTCCTAAGGGCTCTCAATGGGAGCCTATACTAAAAATAAAATCTCTTGCACATTAAACCCATGATGCAAGTATTACAATAATTTTACAAGTATTACAATAATTTTATTTTTCTTCTTTACACCTCTAACATAAAAATCACAATTACATGCCATTATGAAGACTGAACCTAGTTACACTTTTCAACATTGGAGAGGGTTCATTCTGAATGTCTCACGGGAGATATCTTTGGGTCGGCTAGGTGTAATTGTGGAAACCAACTTGCACTGGCTATGCAGCAGATTGAGCTAGTTGGGAGAGGAGTGTTGGTTTACTTGCGCAGTCATGAGGGTAGGGGTATTAGTTTGGGACACAAACTGTGAGCTTACAATCTCCAAGATGACGGTTGTTATGCTATTAAAGCTAATGTGGAGCTTGTTAACTGGTTGTTGACTCCCGTGAATAACAATGCTAATGAATCTGCATGTGTAACATCCTTAGAAGAAGGCATTAATAATCAACAAAAATTCGTCAAATTGAGTAGGTCAAAATACCAGTGTATGGAAGATGTCAAAAAATGCCTCCAGTACATTAAACAAGGGAAACAAAGAGGGCAACAGCAGGAATGGGGGATTGTAATGATCCCGAAAAATTAATTGCAAATGGGACTTATTAGCCTATCTGTCGCCATAGGCTATAATCCACCAAAAAGGGGAAAAACCCCCAAAATTCCCATTGTTGGGGAAGTTTTGGGGTAGCGGGGCGAAAAATCTAGAATTGGCGTTTTGTGTAAGATTCCTAATGGAAACATTAAGTGAATAACAGACACGTGCACTATAACCACAACTAGGAAATTCAATCACATACACAATAAATCAAAACACAAGGGGAAATGCACCAAAAATCTAAGCCATTTTATTTACTTCTTGTTGAAAAGTGTAACTAGGTTTGGTCTTCAATGACATGTAATTGTAATTTTTGTAAATGATAAAAAAATATTTTTGTGATGCTTGCTTCATGGGTTTCATGAGAAAGAGTTTTTTATTTAGATGACTCCCATTCAGAGCCTTAGGATTTATCATTAAATTCAAAGAGTCGATGTCATGTATGAAGAACCCTTCTTGGGATATGTCAAATGTATATGAGTCTATAAAGTCTTTTAACGACAAGCACAAGTCCTCCATTCTTCATGTCGGCCTCAAGGCAAAGTAAAAAGATCAAGTCGGTTCACCTACATAGAGAAACAATTATTCAATGCTCACGTCGGCTTATATATACGGACAGACTACTATATATAGCAAACCTCGCCCTATTCCATAGTCAGAGTTTTTCAGACGTCTTTCTCTGAGTTTTTCGGGTGATAGAGACAGAGTTTCACATTCGGATGGACAATGGAAGAGTATAGTTCGAATGTATGTGATTTCAAGTAGACAGTGGCACTAATAAGTTCGATGCAATCACAAGAAGGAGAAGGGACTGCGAGGTTCTGTTTAGGAATGATCATAGTCAACAGTAGTTCAGATCTCTGTCTAAGTTCGGTTGGATGTTACAGTGACAAGAAAAGGAATAGAAGTTCGGATTACAGTGACAATGGTTCTATATATTAGCTGTCACACAATAGGAAGGTCGTATTACTATTACAATGAAAAAGATCTCAGTGGCATCTCAAAAGGACAGTGATTATGGTTCAGTAGTATGTCTTCAAGATTCGGAAGGAGAAGTTTGATATCCTTGACAAACACAGTGATCACAGTTGGGTGTCATCATATATGGTGCAAAATCTGAAGTAGAAGGAACCAAGAAAGAGTAAACAAAAAACATGGAAGAGGACTTGTGTCTTGGTCTTTGAGAGGCTACTAGGTCAAGGGTCTTGGTCTTGGTATTCGTCAATTGGAATCTCTATAAGAAGAATTTGTGTGGGTTTTCCTCTCAAAGAGTGAGGGGTTTTGGCCCTGACTGATAGCCTACATTCTGTGTCTCTTATCTATTTATGTTCATGCACTAGTTACTGTTTGATGAAGAAGAACACTAATAATCTAAGAAGAAGAAGATCCTAATCTAAAGAAGTTAAAAGCATTCACAAGCAGTTACTAATCGAAGAGAAATCACCTGATGCTAATGCTCTAGATTTCTCAACATGGAATCAGAGCTAATGTAACAATTAAGGAAGGGCATCTAATCAAAGAGACACTCAAGGATCAAGTTTCAAGGAAGGCATCAAGGTGAAGTCGAGATCTACATTGAGGAAGAAAGTCTACTTCAAAAGGAAGTCTTGGAATCATCAATCAAATCAAGACAACTAGAAGTCTACGCAAGCAAAAGTCTCGAATCCTGTAATACACCACTAAAAGACCACAAAGAGCCTCATCAAGTTGAAGAGATCTATAAAGCAAGGTAACCCAAAGTATAGACATCCAAGAAAAGGACTTCAAGGACTAAGATCACGTCATCTTAAAGAAAGTCGAAACCCTAGGAGAATTTATGATCTGCACTCATTCATCACCAAAGAAGTCGAAGTATCTTGAAGGCTAGAAGACATTGTCATCATCTTCAAAAGTTATAAGGCAAGTTCCCTCTCATTAAACCAAAGATCCCCTCCTTATCCTTGAAAAAGATCATCTGAGGAAGCATCAAAACATCCTCATCGATCACCATCAACAAAGGGAGCTAGATATAAAATCATTTTCATCATAAAAGGAGCAATCTCTTTTCATTGAAGAAGGGATTTTTCGGAAGAAGATCATCCTAAAGGAGCACTAATACATCTTCTTCAACCACCATCAAAGAGATCAAGTTGAAGATTTCTTCTTCATTTATCAAGTAAGTACCTTTTATTCTATAATCAAATCTCGTAAAATGACTTCGTTTTGTAAGGAGATCTATAAGTTGGTTGGGTCATCGAACTTCCTTGCATGGAAAAAGAGGATAGACATAGTCCTCGAAGAAAGTGAAGTCATTGAACATATCAATGGAAAGGTCTACTCTGAATACATGGAAAGGGATCAAAGGGCTCAAGGGATTCATATGAAATCAATCAAATATCCCTCATCCCTATATAACAGGATTGGAGACATCTAAGAGATATATGATAAACTGGTAGAACTATTCTCTGAAGATGCAATAAATAAAGGCCATATCACTTAGATCTGATCTACACAAAATTGAAGGTATCAAAGGATGAGGGGATATCTTCATAAGATCTCAACTGCAAGATCTGGGAGAGATGATAAGGAGATAATCATCATTGTTCTAAATGCGTTAACTGATGAACAAGGTAAAAAATGTCTATGAGGATAAGAAAGCTATCTTATTCAACAACTTGTGGCTTCTATGCAAGATAGAAGAAGACAGGTTGAGGGCAAAAAGTATTCAGACATTTACTGAAAGGAAAGAAGAACATAGCTAAGAATCAATGTTATACAGGAAAGATTGTCCTAAGCTTAAGAAGGGCAATAACAAGGAAGATAGAGAAGAAGTCCATTTCACCGAAGAGGTGGAGGAAGTTGAAAGAAAGAAGTCCAAGGAAGAGGAAAAGCATTAGATGTAAGACCCCGTGACATCATCATAGGAAACATGAAGGATGTCTGATAGTCAACAATGAAGGATATAGCTCTTGATAACCTCATTGGAAACTAAAGGAAAGGAAGAAGTCACTAAGGACAAAGCTCATCATACATCAAAAGGAAACATCTGCTGGATAGGGATATGCAAAATCCTCAAGATTCTTTGATGGAATCCTCATCGAAGGATTCATCGATCTAAAGTGGGAGCAAGTGTTTCATTAGGAACTCCAACATGTGGAATTCATGGGATGATGGTATGATGACATATGAAGCAAATCAATGGATTGAAGATCTTTTCAATCAAGGAAGCTGCTAAAAGAAGCGTAGATGACCTAAAGGTAAATGAGGTATGTATGCTTGTATTCAATATTATAAAGTCATGTTGTATGGTTGCAGGTAACATGGATCATTGCTCAATCTTGAGAAGCATGATCAATGGAAAGGAATCTCCTCCTATGAAAGGTTGTCGGAAGGCATGGGTCACACTAGATGAAACCAACATAATATGTCCTCATATGAAGTATGAGGTGGTTGACAACAGTTCAGGAACTCTTAATGGAAGCTCCTGGCAATGAAATGTGTGAAGAAAGGAAGGAAGAGATCGTGAGATATGCAAACATGGTAAAGGCAATCAACATCTAAAAGACCAAGAAGATTTGACTAAGAAATCTCCTGGAAAGATATGAAGACTTTGATGGAAGTCTGAAAAAGATGGAGACCCTTGACAATGGATATCTTTGGAAGATGTGACAACATGTATGCAGGATGTTGATGCTAACTGGAAAATGTCATGATGAAAGACCATCACAAAGGTAATTTTGATTCAAGTGTTCATTTCTTATTTTTGAACAATTATCTGGATGAATTTAAGCAGGTTTGCCAAGGGAAGAATTGTGGATGTCTTCCAAGAGGACCATATAGAAGGATGTAAGATCCTTCCAGAAAATGTGGCATGAAGAAGGCAGCATGACATGAAGCAAGGCCAAATGAAGACTAATGGATCACTTTCTGATGAAAGGAATAATGACATGAATGACCCATGGATGAAAGTGATGGATGGTCTATGCGCTATGAATAAGCCCCAAAAGATGAAGACTCCTTGATAAAGAAATTCATGACATCGAAGGAAGGAGCTCTTCAAGCAGCCAGTTAAGGAGTTGTTGTAGGTCCCTAATTAAGGAGCCTGAAAATATGTTTCTTACTTGGAAGAAACTTGGAAATTCCTAAGCCAAGAGGGAGCTTAGGTACATTCCTTCCATAGGAATGAGTACATTCTGTTATTGGAATTGATATGTCCTCCCTAATTGAGAGGGAGAGATAGACACATCATTTTGGTCTTCACCTGGAAAGGCAAAATGGAGGATTGGGTAAACATCTGGCATCCGATGCTCTTTAAGGATGAGATAGGGCATCCAAGATAAGAGTAGTCGTAGAGGACCGATATTCTTTGAGGACTAGCTATCCAAGATAAGAATAGTCCAAAGTAGGTCATACTCTGTGAACACCCGAGTGGAGTATTTACCTTGAGAGACAATGATTATGGTGTCTATGAATCATTGGTCTCGCCAGCATTGTGCTCTAATCATGTGGATAGATTTGTTAATCAAGGCCTTGCCATGTGACAATGTTGGTTGATATGATGCTACACAAATGGGTTACCATCTAACTCTTCTTATGAGAAATTCATCAAATTGAGAATGACCAAGTACCATTCTAAATACCTCCCTAGTTAAGAGGGAGTGTTGAAAAGTGTAACTAGGTTTGGTCTTCATAATAACATGTAATTGTGATTTTTGTAAATGATAATAAAATTATTTTTGTGATGCTTGCTTCATGGGTTTCATGAGCAAGAGCTTTTATTTAGATGGCTCCCATTGAGAGCCTTAGGATTTATCATTAAAGTCAAAGAGTCAATGTCATGTATGAAGAACTCTTCTTGGGATATGTCAAATGTATATGAGTCTATAAAGCCCTCCAATGACAAGCACAAGTCCTCCATTCTTCATGTCAGCCTCAAGACGAAGTAAAAAGATCAAGTTGGCTCACCTACATAAAGACACACCTATTCGATGCTCAAGTCGGCTTATATATACAGACAGACTACTATATATAGCAACCTCGGCCTATTCCATAGCCAGAGTTTTTCGGACATCTTTCTCTGAGTTTTTCGGGCAATAGAGACAGAATCTCCCATTGCTAAGATTGCCTCCAATGTCTGAATTGCAAAAATTGTGCTATGCTTAGCACCACCCACAGAATCTCCATCGACTTGGTCATATGGAAAAATCAAAATTAGGGATATTATAGTCCTCCCCGCCAAAAGTTGCTTGTCCTCAAGCAATGCTCGATTAAGCGCTCTCTCTCTCTGTTGTCTTGTCGCAACTATCACTGCAAACAATACCAAGGTCCCAAATGTGCCACTGAGTCAGATTGATGGTGTTGATATTGATCTGTCTTGACTCCTCTCCTTAAACCCTGCAGGCTACAACCAATATCATTGATTGGTATAAATTATAATTGTGAAATCTGAGTAGTGGTGACTGTGAGATAGCTCAAATTTCTTTTTTGAAGTTCTTAGTCTTGACAAAGCCTAAGAGCAGTGAGCCTTCAACTTTCAAGCAGCCTCAAGTTTCCATCAAGCCGCACTGTCTAGACTGCCCAGCCTCCACTGTCCAGGTAAGTAAAAATTAAAATACACTTTTTTTTATCAGTTCAATAAAATTTACTAGTTTTTATCAGTTAAAACCTAAATACAATTTATCAGAGTTTAAAGAGGCTTGGGTTGAATTTTTGAACTGATAATTTTTTTTAATTAAAATATAGTTTCAAGTTTTCATAATTTCATTCTGCAAAAAAACTAATGAAAATGTAAATTCAAAAAAAATTGCAGACATTTCAGACTTCAAGCCTTCACCAGTTTTCAACAATCAGAGGTTTAGAACCTTCAAATTTAAATGGCACCCCCAAAATCAACTGTTGTAGCTTGGAATTTTGTCAAAAAAGATGGTTATAATCTTTCATGTCAGCTGTGTGGACATGATTTCACTGGCACTTTAACTAGAGCAGTGGATCACCTTCTCGGTATTAGCAATGGAAGTGGAGGTGGTGTTGAAGCCTGCACTAAGATCTCTGATGAACAAAAAGCCACAATGTGGAAAGACCAATCCAATTCAAAGATGCAAAAGGAGAAAAGGGTAAATAAGAGGTAGCGAATTGAGAGGGAGCTTGCCATGTCTTCCTCCAACACCATTAATTCAATCTCAAACATTGGTGGATCAAGTTCTACTCAAGCAAAAACAGGTGGAACCAAAACATTAAATCAATTCTGGAAACCTGCTAAGAAACAAGAAGTTGATGGTGCTGTTGCAGAATTCTTTTATGCATATGCAATTCCCTTTAATGTGGCGAGGAGTCCATATTCTAAAAATGTAATTAAAAAGGCCATTGATTTTGGGAAGGGCTATGTTCCTCCCAGATCTGAAGCTTTAAGGACAACTTTGCTAAAGAAAACAAAAGATAGAGTGACCAGAAAGTTCGTTGAGATTAAAGAGTCTTGGAAGCTTACAGGATGGACAATTTTGAGTGATGGTTGGTCAGATTTGTGTCATCGCCCATTGATCAATGTGCTTGTTTATAGTCCTCAAGGGGTACTTTTCTTGAAGGCGATAAATGCAATGGATCGAGTGAAGACATCAGAATTTATTTTTGGAATTTTGGATGAAGCGATTCAAGAGGTTGGGGAGGAAAATGTTGTCCATGTTATTAGAGATAATGCATCAAACTGTGTTGGTGCAGAGAAGCTAATTATGGAAAAGTATAATCAGATTTATTGGACCCCTTGTGCAACTCACTGCTTGGATTTAATGTTGCATGACTTAGCCAAATTTCCTTGGGTCAATGAGACAATCCGAAGAGCCAAAACAATTGCAAACTTCATCATCAACCATCGTCTCACTTTGAGCATATAAAGGAAGAATGCATCAAAAGAGTTGTTGAGGCCTTGTGATACAAGGTTTGCCACTTTTTATATTACTCTGAAAAGAGTTGTTTTAGGAAAAAGCGAGCCTAAGAGCTGTTTTTTGCAACACTGAGTGGGAGAGTCTACCCTTTCAAAGGAAACTAAGGGGAAAAATGTTGAACAAATAGTGCTCAATAATGGCTTTTGGGAAAATGCAAACAAGGTTTTAAAAATTTGTGGCCCAATTGTTAATGTGCTCCGCATGGTTGATGGTGACAAACCTTGTATGGGTTTTGTTTATGAAAGCATTGATCGTTGCAAAGAAACCATTGCAACTGCTTTTAATAATGTGGACGCTGATTACCAGGAGATATGGGATTTAATTAATCAAAGATGGAAGATGATGCATAGTC
Source organism: Pinus taeda (assembly GCA_000404065.3). NCBI lineage: Eukaryota > Viridiplantae > Streptophyta > Pinopsida > Pinales > Pinaceae > Pinus > Pinus taeda. The sequence goes on from APFE031049816.1 coordinate 134,043, forward strand.
CATTACATGCAGCATCATGTTATTTGGACCCTAGATTGTTTGGGTTACCAAGACATAGGGATGAAGAAATCATGAATGGACTTATCCAGGCTATTGAGAAGCTAAATCCAGATCCAGAAATTGCAGGTTTGATCAAAAGTCAGTTAAGGGCATACAAGTTAGAAGAAGGGTTATTTGGAACACAATTAGCAAAGTATGATAAGAGCAGAAGTGATCCAGCAGTATGGTGGGAATTTTATGGTTCAGGGGCACCAGAATTGCAAAATTTTGCAATTTGTATCATAAGTCGGGGATCAAGTGCATCAACATGTGAAAGGAATTGGAGTTCCTTTGACCACATTCATTCCAAGAAAAGAAATAGATTGTTATCTGGAAGATTAGAAGATCTTGTTTATGTTCGTAGTAACTTACAGTTAGCATTGAAGAATGTGGCTAAAGAGTCATCCAATTCCTCTACTCCGTGGATCGATCTTGTTCCAAATGCATCAATGGATAAAATTGATTTGTACATTGATAGTGACATTGACAGGGAATTGACTGATGAATCTAATGTTGAAGCATCTAGCAGATTCACAACTCCTACTGCTCTTGATGATATACAACTTTTTGATATAACAAGTGGGCCATAGGGACATCAAGAATAAAACTTGTGTTCGTGTTTTAGATTTCTAGTTTACTTTTTGCATGAACAATTTTCTAACACTGCCAAGCTACTTTAAACTTTCGAGTTTATATATTTTGAATACTTTTTTATCAGATTGTTTGTCAATATATGAAATCTGATATGGCCCATGGTTTTGTTGAATTTGATATGTGTGCCAAATTGCCAATGTCTATGATGAATTTCTCACCTTGTTTACTATGTATGGAAGTTGGAACTTGGTTCTTTATTGGAATTTGGCACCCGCTTTTATGATTTATAAAATTATGTCGAAATGATTTAAATGTTTGAGCAATAATCTTATGTCTTTGCAATGTGCATTATGGACTTTGAATTTGACTTTAAATTGATTTTATATATATATATATATATATATATATATATATATATACATTTTTTTTCGGCTTTCTATATGTCGAATTTTATGTGAAACTTTATTGGCAAAATTTTAGTTGCCGAACTTTATTCGAATTTCAAGGTCGTCGAACTCGAACTCGAACACGAACCTGGTGACTTAGATTCCAGGTTTTCCAAATCGCATGCCTGGTGTAAGTTGGCAGACTTATTTACCTAGTTTCAAAGATAAAAAGGGAGATGATGTTGCTTTGCATCTGATTAGGTTTCATATGCACGTTCGTAAGTTTAAAGTTAAATTTCACGAAGATTGTCTTATGAAGATGTTCATGGTATCCTTGGAGGGAAATGCACAATCATGGTATGAAAGCTTGCCAAATGATTGTTTATATTCTCTTAAGAGATTTTCATACAATATTTTATGAGAAATATAAAGAACATCATCCTTCTTTGTTGTTGGTCAAAGATTGTTGCACACATTTTGACAATTTTATTGAGGATTTGGAAAGTTTTTATGAAGATGATCAATTTATGGATGATGAGATTATAGAGGCTGTCCATGAGAGACCTTTCAACCATGAAGGAGATGTAGAAGTTGGTTGCTATGACACTCAAGAAAATTTTCAGCAAGTAGTTATTTCTCCCATGGTTGAAAATGAAACAAATATGCATTTCAATGACTCACTTTCTCCTGAACTTGTTAATGACATTTCACAACCTTTATACATTTCAAAAGAACAAGAGAACAACCAGCCCAATTATAATGAAGAAACAGAGATTACAGATGATAGTCATATTCCACTCTCCGAGTTTAATAAACATTTACAACAGTCTTGTTAATCTTTATGTGATAAAACACATGAGGGCGTTTATATTCTAGTTTTTGAAGTTGATGATAGTATGCAACAATCTTCTCAGATTTTCAGAAATGAAAATGATCATTCTAGTTGCCTTGCATTCCCTTCTTCTCCCGAGTTTTTAATTCAAGAAAAAATTTCTGAAAATCAGAATTATGAGTTTTCTAGCATAGAAACTCAAGAAAGTCATGATTCATCCATTATTTTCAGCAATAATATGCAGCAAGTTTGTTCCTTTAAGCTTAATTCAGAAATTTCTAAAGAGCAAATTCATGAAGCTACATGCACAAAGATTCTCAGCAATGAAATTATTCAGGATAATTATGAAGAAGAGAAAGTTGTCCCGGATCCTATGGATGTGCACATTATTGGTGTGAATAGGGTGGTTGCCTCAAATGAAGAGGGCAAGATTAATGAACTGAGTGCTCCCATTTCTCTAGAACAGAGTCCTCTTATTGATCATCAGGTGAAGGCAACCAATTATGCTTTTGAAGATTCTTTTGTTGGCCTCTTGGAACCATTGAAAGAAGTGGATTGTCATCCCATGGCCACTCTATTGCAGGATTTATGGAAGCTTGTACTCTTTACCAATGTTGGTTTTCAGAATCAGTTGAATCTTGAGTTGCCATTCTCTTTCTTCTTCTGTCTACTCAAGGTAATTGTGAGCAGAACTTAGTCAAGTAGCCATTTGCTTGATTGGCTACATTGGAGAGAAGAGATCACTTAGTGTATATACTTTCAGCAGGTGTGGACAACCATCATCAACATTTGAAGCCCGTGGAGAAGGCCCTAAGACTTTGGTGATGTGTTGTCAAATTTCTTATTTCCTCTAAAATTTTCAACTTTGTATTCAGTTTTCAGTCAGTTGAGTTTTAATCTTTTTGCTTTTGACTCCATTGCCCAAGGGAGAAGGCTACTAATCTAAAGTGTTATGGGCACCTCACACAAAGGATGTGTTAAATTATGGTATGTTCTATGCTTAAGAGCAATTTACTTCAGTTCTTGTTATTAGCCCAATGTCAATTTCCAATATAGCAATCACATTAACATGATAGTAAAATGTTGATCGAACATAAATGAAAACAACCGAAGACAAGCCAAGACAAGAGACAAAATATGTGGCACTAGCCAGGGAAAAACCCCAATGAGGGGAAACCCTTTGATCAATTCTTCTATATTCTTCAATAATTCAACAAAGAGAGAGTGATAGTACAATATCACAAATTTGTGATTTACAATAGCAGTAATGAAAACCCTTGAATAGCTATGACAAGGCTGATCAATCAGCTCCAAATGTCCTCAAGACAACCTAAGAGAACTCGGCCCCCAACAGCAATAGATATCAGCCCAAAATAGTCAATGGAAGGAGGTCAAAATAGCAGTTAATGCTACAGCAATACTGCAGTCAGCCCTAACCAGTCAACACAGTCCCAAAGATGTCCTCCAACGGGTCAACACAGGCTGTCCAGCAATGTGGCTAGCCTAGGAGAGGTTGCCCACACAAATCCGCAGTCAAAGGATCCTATACGCTGGTCAACGCAGTCCTTGAGCACCCAAAAGGAAGTTGTTGCACCTTCCTGCGTCCTCCTACAGTTGTTGCCCTAACTGCATCCTTCTTCCTAGAGAGAGAGCCTTCTTCCTCCTTCACATACCCAAGAGACAAGGAGAGAGAAGAGATGTGAAGATGAGATGAGATAAGTGTGCTAATGCCTCAAGGTCTCCTCTATTTATATGCCACATTGAGGTTTAGTTAGGGGTGTGCAACACTATTTTACTTGCTGGCCGACCTTGACAAATTATCAAGAAATACAAATAAATTCATATCTCCATGAATACATGTCGAAATCAGATGATCGTTAGATCAATCCTACACCTCTCGATGAGAGGAATCCAAGAAAAATGTCAGCTACCATAAATAATATGACCCACATGGAGTTTGGCCCTAGTTGCCAATTTTAACACTCCCTCTCAACTAGGGAGAACTCCATCTGCTAATCCATCTATCTGTCGATACTATCTCTGCCATCAAATGCACTTCCCTGACTGCACGACTCTTCTCTGCTCTGATCTGCTGAACTATGAAGAAGAAGAAATGATCAAGAATGTATCATACCATCCTCTACTGACCCAAAGTCAATCCCAGATAAAAGAGAGTGCCTAATAGTACTCTTACTGACCCAAAGTCAGTCCCAATGAAGAGAGTGTGTCATACCACTCTTACTGACCCGAAGTCAGTTCCAAAAGAGAGTGAGTTATATCACTCTTACTGACCCGATGTCAGTTCCAATTGACCCCAGATCAATGTCATCCTAGCATATGGAGTACGGTAGATACACAATGCGTCCATCGGTACTACTATAGTCCCTATCTTCATTTCCCTACACAATGGCCAAATGAGAGGTACTTCCCATGAGTCCCAAACTGCATGAGTAGGATATCTCGGCAAGAGAAGGATGAACCACTCATCCTGCCTACATGTTGCCACATGGTATCACAAGGGAAGGTTGAATCATTCACCCTATACATAGCGAACGACTAGGGGAGGGTGAGTCACCCTATGGTCGCTCATCGCTCCAAGAAGTACCACAAGCCCCCTGAAGCTCCCAGAGCTCAATGTATGCATCATACAGGACCCTCATAAGAGGGTCTCTCAATGACTCCTAGTCGTTATCGAAAAGTCAAAAATTTGACCTTTCCCAAGGGCTTCCTCAAAATGTCGGTGACCTGCACATCAGTCCTGATATGATGGAGCCTTATTACTTCTCGTTGTACCATATCCCGGATAAAGTGGTACCTGATATCGATGTGTTTAGAGCAATCATGAAATACGGGATTCTTGGATAAACGAATACCACTCTGGTTGTCGCAGAGGATCACGGTAGTATCCAATATACGTCCAAACAACTCACTGAAGAGTTTCTTCAACTAGATAGCCTCATAGGAGGCCATACTCACAGCAATGTACTTACCTCAGCAGTGCTCAAAGCCACCAACTTCTGCTTCCTGCTCATCCAGGATATCGAGGCAGAATCCAAAGAGAAACAACACACAGAAGTGCTCTTTCGGTCCACCACATTGCGTACCCTAATCAACATCGGAATATCCATGTAGCCTCACATCTCCAACAGTGTATCTCAACCCATGAGTGATTATGCCCCGCAGATATCTCAGAAGGTTCTTGGCACCAATCCAATGTGAGTGATGAGGCTCAACCATATATTGGCTCAACGTGTTGACTGCAAAACATATATCCGAACGGGAGTTCACCAAGAACATCAATGCTCCTATGAGTTGACGATACTCAAAAGCATTTCCCAAAACAGGTCCGGCAACACTACCGCATAACTTCTTAAAGTTAAGCTCCATCGGGGTAATCACGGGCTTGCAGTCCACCATACCAAATCTCTCCAATATCTTCACCACGTATTTTCCTTGAGATAGGAAAATTTCTCCTACCTTTTGCCAGAACTCCAGCTCTAGGAAATAGTGCATAAGTCCTAGGTCCTTCATCTCAAATTCGGAAGCCAACTCCCTCTTACATTTGTGAATGAGAGGGTCTGCACCTGTTAGAAATAGGTCGTTAACATACAGCACTAGTAAGAGAGTCTTATCATCCTCAACCTTAAAGTAAAGGTTTGGATCGGCTTCACTCCTAGTGAATCCCAGCTTCATCAAGTAGCTATCGATCCTCTCATACCAAGCTCGAGGTGCTTGCTTCAGCCCATAGAGAGCTTTCTTCAACCTGCATACGTGAGATTCTCGATCATGAATCTCAAACCCCTCGGGTTGTTCCACATAGACTTCCTCTTTAATCGAACCATGCAAGAATGCGGTCTTGACATCCATCTGATGTAGGTTCCATCCATGCAAAGCGGCAAGGGATATAATCGAGAGGATAGTGGAGTATCGGGCAACAAGTGCAAATATCTCATCATAATCTACACGTTCCTTTTGATAGAAGCCTTGAGCAACAAAGTGAGCCTTATACTTTTCAGCACTCCCTTCAGCTCCATGCTTGATTTTGTAAAGCCACTTCGAGGTGACAATTGTTTTGTCCTGGGTTCTAGGGACCACATCCCATACATCATTCTTCATGATGGACTCGTATTCCTCATTCATAGCATCCTTCCATACTTGATGCTTCACGACTTCTTCAAACGATGAAGGCTCATTTTGAATGATGGTGCTCATAATGGTCAAGTATCCCTGATACTTGGTTGGCTTGTTACTTTCACGGAAAGTCCCTTTGGGTGTAATATGTCCTTCGGCATCATCAAGTGTCCCCCTAAGCCATAAGGGCCTCTTCCTAGAAGAGGAAGGCTCTTGTGAAGGGGGGTCAATAGGATCCATAGGTTCTTCCACATCGGGCATCGTCTCATCTTCCTTCTCATCTGGCTTCCTAGTGTCAGCTTCTTTATCTTTCCTTAGAATAGGAAGATTGTCAACCTTGCTAAGAGCCATATCTTCGTCAAAGGTGACATCATGACTTATCTCGACTTCCCTTTAACCAGCCACATAGATTCTATAGCTCTTAAAATTTTCGCTATAGCCCACGAAGATTCCCTTCTTTCTGAATGCACCCAATTTGCTTCTTTTCCCTTCTTACCAGTGAACATCTCTTCGAGAGTCTTGGAATCCAACGCTTGATGAGGACATCGGTTTCGAACATATACAGTGGTATTTGCAGCTTCGGCCCATAGAAACTTTGGAAGCCTTTGATCATGGCACGAACAACTTCCACAATCGTACGATTCTTCCTTTTAGCCACACCATTCTGCTCAGGAGTGTATGGTGTTGTGGTCTCCCTCTTAATGCCAGCTTCTTTGCAAAAGTCATGAAACTCATTGGATTCATACTCAATCCCATTATCAATCCTTAAGATCTTGATCCTCTTCTTGATTTGATTCTCGATCAAGGCTTTGAAGTGACTGAACCAGGAGAACACTTCATCCTTCTTTTTCAAGAAGTATATCCAAGTCTTGAGAGAATAATCATCTGTAAAAGTGAGATAATATAGATATCCTCCCAAAGAGTTCACAGGCATCATACCAGATATGTCGAAGTGAACCAACTGCAAATGTCGAAGGTCTTGCTATGGCTAGAGGGGAATGGTCCCCTTTTAAGCTTTCCTTCGGCACATCCCGGACATACACCTTCATGCTCTATTTTGAACTCAAGCATCCCTGTCACCATTTGTCTCACATCGCGTAGAGCCTTATAATGAAGGTGGGCAAACCTTCGGTGCCATAGTTCAGACTGAAGAGATGCGTCGCAAGACATGACTCCCAACGGACTTCCTCCAACTTGATATAAAGAGTCAACTCGAAACCCAACAGTGAAAGCATCTTTAAAATTCTTTTTCCACACACGTACCTTGCCATCGATGAATGCCACCTTGTAGCCTTTGTCTTCCATAGCCAAAATGGATACCAGGTTCTTCTTGAGATTAGGTACATATAAGACTTCTTGCAAATGAATTGTGTTACCCTGATTTAATTGAAGAGTAACATTCCCTACACCCTTTAAAGAATAGGTGGAATTGTCTCCAAGAATAATCTCCAAGTTTGTCTCCTTCTCTATCAGATTAGAGAGAGCTTCCTTATAACCAGTTAAGTGCCTTGAGGCACCACTATCAATAAGCCAATTTCCCAACGAGTCTAGAGGAGAGGTAGTGGAGAGGGCCGATATCAGATAATATTCATCTTGTTTATTGTTAACAACATTTGACTCATACTTGGAGTTCCTTGTTTTCTTGGAGGGTTGACCACTTCCTTGAATTCCCGCATTCCTCTTTCTTTTGCCATTGAACCTGCCATTCATTTGATTGTGGTTGAAGTTGCCTCAGGAGTGATTTTGATCATCGTCATGTGATAGAGTCCTTTCTATTTGGACACTCGCTCGCAATAGTGGCCAAATTTATTGCAAATGAAGCATCTTCCTTTCCTTCCACCGTTCAATCCGGTCTTTCCTTTGAAGTGACCTTTAGACCCAAAAATATTTCTCCTTTTGGCATCAGAGGAGAAAACAATGGGATTGACTTTGCTTGAAGGCATTTCTTGCTCCACCATCCTTGTCTCTTCTTGAATGCATCTCGCCATCAATTCCTCAAATCCCAGAATTCGATCATTGTTGAGAAGAGTGGTTTTAAATACATACCATTCGGATGGGAGCCCTCCAAGGGTAGTGATAGTTAGTTCCCTGTCACAGATAACTTCTCCAATCGATAGGAGATCATTCTTGATCTCAGTGATCCTTAAGAAGTAGGATCGGATATCCTCGTCCTTGCCCTTATTAATATCCTTAAGCTTATTTTTGAGGAACAAAACTTGATTTGCATCACTAACTTTGAACAAGCTTACCAGTCTATCGTAGATCTCCTTGGAGGCGTTCAACTCGGAAATGTAGGCCACCAAACGCTTGTCAATTGAGTCTCAGATGATCTTTTTTGCTTTGACTTCACCCTCAGTGTACTTGTTCCTTGTAGCAATCGGTGCATTTGATGGAAGCTCCGTAATTCTACCCATCACATAGTCCAACACTTCTTGCTCTTCCAATGTCAGATCAAGGGACATCTTCCATCCATGATAGTCAGACTTCTTAGGGAGCTTGTCTTCGGCAGGGAAGTGTGATGAGGAAGTCATGAAGCCTTTTGACATTTTCCAACTGTCTTCAGTGATTGCTCTTGCTTTTGTTTGGGCTTTGTCTTCACCTCACCTCTGATACCATGTTAAATTATGGTATGTTCTATGCTTAAGAGAAATTTACTTCAATTCTTCTTATTAGCCCAATGTCAATTTCCAGTATAGCAATCACATTAAAATGATAGTAAAATGTTGATAGAACATAAATGAAAACAACAGAAGACAAGCCAAGACAAGAGACACAAGATGTGGCGCTAGCCAGGGACAAACCCCAATGCGGGGAAACCCTTTGACCAATTCTTCTATATTCTTCAATAATTCAGCAAAGAGAGAGAGAGAGTACAGTATCACAAATCTGTAATTTACAACAGCAGTAACGAAAACCCTTGAATGGCTATGACAAGGCTAATCAATCAGCTCCAAATGTCCTCAAGACAACCTAGGAGAACTCAGCCTCCAACAGCAATAGATATCAGCCCAAAAGTCAATGGAAGGAGGTCAAAACAACAATCAATGCTACAGCAATACTGCAGTCAGCCCTCACCAGTCAACACAGTCCCAAAGATGTCCTCCAACAGGTCAACGCAGGCTATCCAACAATGCGGCTAGCCTAGGAGAGGTTGCCCACACAAATCTGCAGTCAAAGGAGCCTATACGCTGGTCAACACAGTCCTTTAGCACCCAAAACAAAGTTTTTGCACCTTCCTGGGTCCTCCTACAGCTGTTGCCCTAACTGCATCCTTCTTCCCACGTGAGAGAGAACGTTCTTCCTCCTTCACATACCCAAGAGACAAGGAGAGAGAAGAGATGTGAAGATCAGATGAGATAAGTGTGCTAATGCCTCAAGGTCTCCTGTATTTATATCCCATGTTGAGGTTTAGTTGCGAGTGTGCAACACTATTTTACTTGCTGGCCGACCTTGACAAATTGTCGAGAAATACAAATAAATTCATATCTCCATGAATACATGTCGTAATTGGATGATCGTTAGATCAATCCTACACCTCTCAACGAGAGGAATCCAAGAAAAATATCAATTGCCATAAATAAGATGACCCACATGGAGTTTGGACCTAGTTGCCAATTTTAACAGGATGTCATCCCCCTTGGAGCCAATGTTAGGGTCCTATAATATAGGTAATTAAAGTCTGCCTGTCTAGTTATTTATTTTGGGATTTTGCTTGTGAAGTTTAACCTATAGATTCACCATGTATTATAGTCTAAATTTTCTTTGTACTAAGGTCTCAAATTTCTCAAGTCATTGAAAATATGTGTCAAAAGGGGTCATCAGTGAGTTGTCATGAGTGAATGTTCGCACTGATGTCAACCAGACTGGCAAGAATGTGTGTTGCAGTGCATGGTTCAGAAGGATTCCTATGGTAGCTGCAGGTTTCATGTAGAGAATCATCATAGTGGGTGTGTTTTCAGCTATCTAAAGAGAAAATGAGCAAAGAGGTTTACTATCATTTTCCAAGTAGTAGAAGGACTTAAAGTGTTGAAATTTGGTACCGGAGGACAGGTGGTTCCCTTAGGCTTTGATCTTTGGCCTAGGGAAAAGTGTCCAAAAGATTTTAATTTTTCTCCTAAAGTGACTTTATAATTTTTATAAAGTTAAAATCTAATTTAAAAGTGACTTTAAGTGATAAAGTTACTAAGTCTAATTTTAAAGTGACTTTTATAAAGTCAATGAAAAATTAGAAAGGAAAAGTGACTTTGGAAATAAATGACTAAGTGGGTCTTTATTAAAGTGGGTGAATTAAAAAATAGAAAGTGAGATTTAAATGTGCATTTAATCTCAGCCATTGATCTAAATCTATCTCAGCCATTGGATTTAAGGATCACCCAAAAGTCATTTAGGGTTGGGTTAAAGGAGGGAAAGGAGGAAAAGATCATTCATTCTTTCATGAGCAGATTGGGAGAAGGAGAGCAAGAGAGCAAGGGAGATTTCTGGACAGGAAGGAGAAAGAGGCAGCAGTTTGGCACACATACCAGGCAGCTCTTCAACAAATCATACAGCTGAAAGAACCAGCAATAAAAGGCAGATTTTTTGAGCAAACAGCAAAAGGCAGATTTGTTTTTGCACAGAAATCGAGGCAGCTGATTTTTTGCACAAAAATCGAGGTCCGTACAGCCTGTCCGGACCGTCCGTACAGCCTGTCTGTACCGTCTGTACAGCCATCCGTACGGTCGTCCGTACAGTTGCCAGGCAACATTGTGTTGCTGTTTGGAAATTTCTAGTGGGCTGTGAGGCTCAGAAATCGAGATAAGTTGGAAATTTGTTTGCTGATTTTCGCTGAAATTTCTCACTGTAAAAAGGCATTTTCCAGAAATAAAGAAGAGCTCTCAAACTGGTTTTCCCCAAGAGTTGTAGGGGGTTTTTCTAGGGTTACGTTGACCAAAAATATCAGTGTTTTAATGTGTTTTTATGGCTGTTTATTACTGCTGATTTTTATTTCTGCAATTTCCAGCATTCTGTAAATTTTCCAGAATTTGTGTTTTCAGCGAATTTATTTTTTCAGCATTGTTGAATGTATGGTTATGGGAAAGGGCATTTAACTACATAGGATAAATAAGGAGAAACTGAAAACCGGGGTGGGAAAACAAATTTTTTTAACATGGTATCAGAGCTTGAGTGCTGAATGGCAGTTTGGGACAGCAAAAGAGAAAAATTACAGCTGCTGATTTTTCACTCAGAAAATTCCAGCAAGCTGATTTTTTCATAAACAACAAGTTTTATCTTTACTACAGCAGTGCTATTTTTCAGTTTTAGGACAGCATAATGTCATTGGGATTGAGTGTGGAGGATAGGTTGGATGGGCATACAAATTACAGCGTTTAGAAGGAGAGAATGCAGAGTATCTTTGAGGAGGCAGAAGTTTGGGATATCATGGTGCATACCACACAGACCCCTGTTGTTGTGCCTACTGATGCTACTCAGTTGGCTGCTTATAATAAAAAGAACAACAAGGGTAAGAGGCCAATTCTAGATGGAATCAAAGACCATTGCATTCCTCATGTGAGAGGAAAGAGAAATGCCCATGAGATGTGGACAGCATTGTCCAATCTCTAGCAGAGTACCAATGAGAACTGGAAAATGGTTCTGAAGGAAAAACTGAAAAACATTAAGATGGGCAATGATAGTGCAGTTGGATATCTCACTAAGATTACTAATGTGAGAGATGAGTTGGTAGCAATTGGAGAGGCCATTCCACCCACTGATTTGGTGCGGATTGCGGTAAATGGCCTCCCCCGTTCATGGATGAACTTTGCTCATGGGGTTTGTGCTCGTGAGACCCTTCCCACATGGGAGAGGTTTTGGGATGATTGCATTCAGACAGAGATCAGGAAAG
>APFE031049817.1:0-10307 GCA_000404065.3 Pinus taeda
ATTAATTATTACATAATAAACTGTACTTAAACAAATTAAAGGTAAAATATTCCATTGAAAAAATAATTAGATCATAGAAATCACCAACTAAATTCTGAATATGTAAATTTCAATTCTACTTTTATTTACTTCTTTTCAATTTCAACTTCGTCCAGACAGAGAGGGCATTGATTTGTGTTGTTAAACAATTGGGCAGCATAGGGAGGATACAGAATGTGGGAACATGGCAGTTGTACCAAGTTCTTACCATCCTCAAAATCCTCCAAACACATTGTGCACATTTATGCTCTTTTTACATTGTTGGCTTCTTCTTTTTTTGAATTGAACCACAGCTAAACCTACTGTCATTTCAGCAGGCAGCCCAAGTGTGACAGAACCCAACTGGTGATAGGTGGCGCCTTTGAAATGCCAACCAACCCCAAGAAAAGCCAACCGCTCTTGCATTGCGACGAGCTGCTCATGGAGGTGCTCGGAGGTACGTATTCACGAGCTCCTCACGGATGTAGTTGGAAGTACGTATTCCTAGTTCATTGTTTTCCGATTCATCATCACTGGTGGGGCGAACGTAACAGTGTTCAACAGGATCTGGAGGTATTCCTAGTTGGATGTGTGAAGAAGGACTACCGATTCTTCTTCATCACTCGGGGCTGAACGTAATCGGAATGCTTCCATTGAGCTTTGATGAACATAAAACAAACCTTGCAAATATGGCTTACGAGGATTCAAGTAAGTTATGCAATCTCATGTATGGGCATTTAAATTTTTACAGTTTGAAGTTTCTAAGGTTGCATGCATTAGTTTATGGTTTGCTTAAGGTAAAGTTGCATAAGGAGGTTTGCCAGGTTTGCTAAGGATGTGCTAAAGGGAAGCATGTAAGGGAAGAGTTTTAAAGGGAAGTGCATGTATGGCTCATCACCCACTTCAACTTGTGGTCCTACACACATTAAGAGTTTGGGTAAGTCATCATATTTCACCACTTTTATTGATTATTACTCAAGAAATTGTTGGGTATATTTTTTGAAGGGCAAAAGAGAAGCCCTCAATACATCAAAGGAAAAAGAGCTCATAGAAAATGAGAAAAGGTGTAAGATCAAATGTTTAGAAATTGATCATGAGGGGAATTCTTATCAAAAGATTTCGAGAGCTTTTGTCATATGAATGGCATCATGGGGCATCATACTACTGCATACACACAACAACAAAATGGAGCAACTCACAAACTAACAAATTGATAAATTCTTATGGGGGATATGCATTTGCTACAACAATGTACATTGTCATCCTTAGCCCCACTAGTGCACTCCAAATGATGATTCCTAATGAAGCATGGTATGGAAAAACGATTAATTTTAATCATTTCAAAGTTTTTGGTTGGTTGGCTTATGTGCATGTACCTTATGAGAATAAAAAAAGTTAGATGCAAAGAGTGAGTTATGTATCTTTATTGGGTATAGCGAGACAAGCAATGATTATAGATTGTATAATTCTCTCACTAACAAGTTTATTGTCTCAAGAGATTAACTTTTTATGAAGGGGGAGTTTATCGTCATCAAGAAGGCCATGCTGAGAAGACAAAATCTGCTTCCAATGATGATATAATTGTTGATATTGATCATGAGCAACCAACTAATGCTTCTATATTTAGTGGTTTAACTCCACCAAGGATCCCTTCACTAATTTCTTTGGTATCAAGTAAAAGTCGAACTTCTTCTCCAATTTCTATAATGTAAGAATATTGATTGATATCTTTGAGAGGAGTGCAAATCAAACATATGAAGAAAACCTAATAGGTGAGATAGTCAATTTCCCTTTATTAGCCAAGGGTGGTTTTCAATCATCATGTTTTGAGGATGTATGTAATAATGAGGTTTGGCTGCAAGCCATTCAAGAAGATATGGATTAGATTCACACGAATGACACATGGCAATTGACAAATTTTCCACACTACAAGAAAATGATTGGCACCAAATGGGTTTACAAGTCTAAATTTAACACTAATGGGAGTGTTGAAAGACACAAGACAAGATTAGTTGCCAAATGATTCACACATAAGTGTGGGATTGATTATGAAGAGACATTTGCATCATTAGCAAGACAAGAGTCAGATATACATCATATGGAGCTGAATCATGCCTTCTTGAATGGATACTTAGAAGATGAAGTATATGTGGAACAACCACAAGGTTTTAAAGTGGGAGGAAGATAAAATAATGTCTACAAGTTGAAGAAGGCTTTATATGGTCTCAAACAAGCACCAAGAGGGTGCTATGCTTGGCTTGATGGATACTTTGAGGAAAATGGCTTCTAGAGAAGTATGGGTGATTCTACCATTTTTTTATACGAGAATAGTGTTCATACGGATGCTCCTATTCCCACTAAGATGTGTGGCTATCGTAGAAACAAACAATCAAAGTCTACTATTGATTCCTTTTATGAAAATAGATGAGAGGAGAATCAAGAGGGCCAACCTAAGTCTTGCACTCGATTCCTTCTCCTTCTTGATAGAGTTTTGTTGATTCCTTTTATGAAAATAGATGAGAGGAGAATCAAGAGGGCCAACCTTAGTCTTGCACTCGATTCCCTCTCCTTCTTGATAGAGTTTTGTTGCTCGCTCTTTGTCTACTCAGCGTCAAAAGGACCTGTAGAATCACAACAACATACTACTATGGAAGAAACAAAGATCTAAATTCATAAATAATGCAAGATGAGATGTACATTAACCATATACAAGCATATATAAACAAGTACACCACAATATGGAAGGAAACAAGAATAGCTTTATTCATATAAAAGTAGCAAGAGGATTACAACCATGAGCAGCTGTGACCCAGCATCATCCTCGAGCTAAGAATCCCTTTTTTCACCTCAAGCAAAGAAAAATCACCCAACACTGTGAATGTACACCAGAATACCAACAACACTTCTCTATAATAACAAAATTCTATCCTTTGGATCTTTATGATGAGAGATCCATATATAGATGATTATAGAGAGGTGAGTCATCTTTTGGGATCTTGATTAGTGTCTTCTCTCTGATAGTTCCTCTTTCCACTTGGAGAATGAAGATCTCTTACTCGTCCCTGGTCAAAAATGGAGTGGCAAGTGTGAGAGGGGAAGCTTCTAGAAGATTCCATGATTTTCCACCTCACATTTTAGTCCCTACCATTTTTCCATTCCTGACCATCACACCCTATAGAGGAGAAAAATAGTATGCATCGCACCTTGTACATTGGGAAGGTGATATGCATCGCACCCTCTGCATGGAGCTTTCAATATGGTCGAGTTGTGACAATTTATGAGCAGTTTTCAGTGGAGAACTTCTCTTAGATGATGTAATGAGTTGACCTTGTTCCTTTAGGCAGTGAAGCAACCTTTTTAGAGACTTAAGAGCCCTGAGTTTATGGACATTTGTGATTGGGGTTGAAGTGCCCAAAAATGTCTATAACACCTTTACTACAAACAATAAGGTAATGGTATTCTAATCAGAAGTTCGTATGTTGATGATGTATTATATATGGGTAGTAGTTCTAAGATGAAAGATAAATTCAAAGTTGCCATGATGAATGAATTTGACATGAAAGATCTAGTCCTCAAGAAATATTTTCCAAGAATGGAGGTTTATGAAAAAAAAGTATGAGATTTTCATTTGTGAGACAAAGTATGCACAAGATATGCCAAATAAATTTGATATGATTGATTGTAATCCATCCCCTACTCCAAGTTTTCATGGAGTTGCGTTATGTAGAAATGATGATTTTGATTTAGTTGATGAGACAACTTACAAAAGTGTTGTGGGGAGCTTGATATTTCTAACCCACACAAGACCTAATATTACATATTGACTTTGAATTGTTTCAATGTATATGAAAAATCCATCTAAAATACATATGAAGAAATTTTAAGTAATGTGAAAGGCACTCTAAATTTTGGTATTTATTGCTACTCTTCTCAAAATTTCAACCTTATTGGATTTAATGATTAAGATTTGGGAGGTAGTATTGATGACCTTAATTCCACGTCTCCACATTTGGAAATTGTTTCTCTTTTTGTTCTATTTTGATTACCTAGAGCTCAAAGAAACAAAGCATTGTTTCTCCTCTTATCCACACAAGCATAGTATGTTGCAGTTACCTCATCATGTACACAAGCTCTTTCGCTCACAATTTTTTTTAGAGGATATTGGAGAAAAGATAATTCAACTTATAGTGATTTATTGTGATAATGTAAGTGGAATCAAGTTATAAAAGAACCTATTTCATCAAAACAAGATAAAGCATTTTGACATGAAATATCACTTCATTCAGGATTTGGTGCACATGAAGTATATTGAATTGAAACACATAAATACTAAGGATCTGCTAGGGGATACCTTCACCAAAGAAGTTACAAAAGATCAATTTTTGGCACTACTATATAAGATAGTAAACCTTCATTAAGCATTAAAGGGGAGTTTTCAAGATAATGCTTAATCATGTCATGTAATTTCTATTCGGAATAATGCTCAATTAGTTATGTAAAATGATAACAAAGTAGCGAGCAAATTTTGTGTTCACTACAAAATTAAAGCACCACATTATTAGGGTGGTCACTGCTCGAAAGTGTTGTAAATTAGCTGTGATGTCAGGAGATTTGTTTCACAGTTGTTTTTAGTAATAGTTTTACTATATAAGAATGTAGTTAATAGTTGAATTAATATATGATATTTGCAACATTTCTTAGCTCACACAGTAACTATGTTTTTTAATTGTTTTATCTTTTTTTTTATTATGTATTTTTCCTTCATAGTATTGTTGGCTTCTCAATTGGGTTGAAATAATTCATTTCATATTCTACAAGTGGTATCAGAGCAAGTAAAATTATTTTGGGTTAAAGTTGTATTGTTGGAATTTCGCCAAAGTTAATCATGTCGAATTCTAACGAGATGCTAGTTCCAGAATTTGATGGGAACGATTATGATTATTGGTTGATTAAGATGCTAACCTTTTTTATTGGAAAATATTTGTGGGATATTATTGAATGAGGATATGAGGAGCCAGCTCATTGGAATTCTCTTACAGCGAATGAAAGAACAACAAGAAAGGAAGCAAGGAAGAAGAATGCTCAAGCTTTGTTTCACATTCAGATAGCTCTTGATAAGAGCTTATTTCCAAGAATATGAGGAGCAAAAACTGCCAAAGCTGCGTGGGAGACTCTACAAGAAGCTTACCAAGGTGGTGATCAAGTTAAAGTGGTCAAATTTCAGACATTGAAGAGAGAGTTCGAGAATTTGAAGATGCAAGAAGCTGGAAGTATGAGTGACTATTGTGTGAGAGTCAAAGATGTGGTCAATAAAATGGCTACACTTGGAGAAGTTGTAAGTAATGAATTTTTAATTAAAAAAGTATTGAGATCTTTAACACATAGATGGAATCATGTTGCAATAATCATGTAAGAAAGTAAGGATTTAACAAAACTACAGTTTGATGAATTTGTTGGATCTTTGATGTCTCATGAAGAAAGATTGAAGGAAACCTTTGAAGCTGTAGAGAAAGGTTTTTCCTCTGAATTACAAATTACAAAGAATGGAGATGCAAGTAGCAGCAGTAACAAAAGCCATCAAGGTCAAGGTAAATGGCAAAGCCAAAATTATTCAAGAGGTAGAGGAAGAGGTGGCCGAAGTGGAAGAGGTAGTTTCAAAGGAAGAGATAGAGGTAGATTTGATAAGAGAAATGTTCAATGTTACCATTGTAACACGTATGGTCACTTTGAAAGAGAATGCAGATTGAAAGAAGGTAAAAATGCTAATTATGCTCAAGAAAGTGGTGAGTATCCTCCAGATCACTTATTTTTATCATATGCCAAAGGTGAAAATACTAGTAAAGATGTTTGGTACCTAGATTCTCAATGGTCTAACCATATGACACATAATGAGAAGTTGTTTTGAGCAAAGGATGGAAGTTTCAAATCCAAGATCCAACTTGGTGATGATAAGTCATTGAAGGTTGCTCCCAAAGGAGCTATGGAGGTCCAAACAAAAGAAAGTATAAAGATTATTCATGACATTTATTATACTCGACAATTGAAGCATAATTTGTTGAGTGTTTGGCAGCTCTATGAGAAAAATTATAAAGCAGTCTTTGAAAATAAGACATGTACTATCTATGATAAGAATAAGGGAAATAGGGTGATCACTGTTGTGCCTATGACAAGAAATATGATGTTTCCCTTGAGGTTTGATGAACATAATAGCAATCTTGCTAATATGGCTTATGAGGATTCAAGTTGGTTATGGCATCTCAGGTATGGGCATTGAAATTTTCAGAGTTTGAAGTTTCTAACCTCACATGCATAAGTTTCTCATTTGCCCAAGGTAGAAGAGCATAAGGAGGTTTGTAAAGGATGTGCTAAAGGAAAGCATGCAAGGGAAAGGTTTCCAAAGGGTAGTGCATGGAGAGCTCATCACCCACTTCAGCTTGTTCATTTATACATATGTGTTCCTATCCAGACTAAGAGTTAGGGTAAGTCATCATATTTCATCACTTTTATTGATGATTACTCACGAAACTGTTGGGTATATTTTTTGAAGGAAAAAAGTGAAGCCCTAGATACATTCAAGAAGTTCAAAGCCCTTGTAGAAAATGAGAGGGGTGCAAGATCAAATTTTTGTGGACTGACCGTGGAGGAGAATTCTGCTCAAAATCTTTCGAGAGTTATAGTGATATGAATGGCATCAAGAGGTAACATACTACAACATACACACCCGAGCAGAATGGCATAGCTGAAAGAAAAAAATGTATTGTGGCTGAAATGGCAAGATGCATGCTACAAACTAAGGGATTGAGAAACTCTTATTTGGGAGATACAATTGCTACAACAGTATACATCTTCAACCGTAGCCCCACGAGTGCACTCGAAAATATGACTCCTTAGGAAGCTTGGTATGGAAAAAGGCCTAATG
Organism: Pinus taeda; assembly: GCA_000404065.3. NCBI lineage: Eukaryota > Viridiplantae > Streptophyta > Pinopsida > Pinales > Pinaceae > Pinus > Pinus taeda. Next base: position 6,938 of record APFE031049817.1, read on the forward strand.
TTAATCATTTCAAAGTTTTTGGTTGTTCGGCTTATGTGCATGTACGTGATCAAAATAGAAGAAAATTAGATGCAAAGATTGAGTTATGCATTTTTATTGGGTACAGTGAGACAAGCAAGGCTTATAAATTGTATAATACTCTAACTAACAAGCTTATTATCTCAAGAGATGTAATTTTTTATGAAGGGGGAGTTTATGGTCATCAAAAATGCCATGTTGAGAAGACAAAATCTATTTTGAATGATGATATAATTGTTGATAATGATCATGAGCAGCCAAGTAATGTTTCTGTAACTAGTGGCCTAACTCCACCAAGAAGCCCTTCATCAATTTCTTCAACATCAAGTTCAAGTCCAAATTCTTCTCCAAGTTCTACAAGGAAGGTAAGAAGATTGAGTGATATTTATGAGAGGAGTGCAAATCAAGCACATGAAGAAAGCCCAATAGGTGAGATAGTCAATTTTGCTTTATTAGCCAAGGCTGAATTTGAGCCATCATGTTTTGAAGATGCATGTACTAATGAGGTTTGGATGCAAGCCATGCAAGAAGAGATGGTTTCCATTCAAAGAAATGACACTTGGAAGTTGACAAAGCTTCCACATGACAAGAAAAAGATTGGCACCAAATGGGTCTATAAGACTAAATTTAACACTGATGGGAGTGTTGAAAGACACAAAGCAAGATTAGTTGTTAAAGGATTCACACAGAAGTATGGAATTGATTATGAAGAGACATTTGCACCAGTAGCAAGACAAAAGACCATTAGAATGTTGATTTCATTAGCAGCTCATAAAAAGTGGAGCATACATCATATGGATGCGAAAAGTGCCTTCTTGAATGGGTACTTAGAAGAGGAAGTATATGTGGAGTAGCCACAAGGTTTTTAAGTGGAAGGAAAGGAGAATAATGTCTACAAGTTGAAGAAGGCTATGTATGGCCTTAAGCAAGCACCAAGAGCGTGGTATGCAAGGATTGATCGATACTTTCAGGAAAATGGCTTCGAGAGAAGTAAGAATGATCCTACCCTTTACTACAAACAAGAAGGTATTGATATTTTAATCATAAGTTTGTACGTTGATGATCTATTGTATATGGGTAGTAGTTCTAAGATGAATGATAAATTCAAAGATGCTATGATGAATGAATTTGAGATGCAAGATCTAGGCATCATGAAATATTTTCTAGGAATGGTGGTTTATCAATGTAAGGATGATATTTTCATTTGCCACATAAAGTATGCACACGATATGCTAAATAAATTTGATATGCTTGATTGTCATCCATCGCGTACTCCAAGTGCTCATGGAGAGGTGTTATATAGAGATGATGGTGCTGATTTAGTTGATGAGAAAACTTACAGAAGTATTGTGGGGAGCTTGATATTTCTAACCCACACAAGGCCTCATATTACATATTGAGTTTCGCTTGTTTCAAGATATATGACAAATCCACCTCAAATACATATGAAGGTAGCGAAGAGGGTTTTGAGGTATGTGAAAGGCACTCTAAATTTTGGTATTCATTACTACTCTTCTGAAAAGTTCAATCTTGTTGGATTTAGTGATTCAGATTCGGGCAGTAGTCTTGATGACCGCAAGTCCACATCTCGAAATTGTTTCTCTTTTGGTTATGGTTTGATTACATGGAGCTCAAAAAAACAAAGCATTATTGCCGTCTCATTCACAGAAGCAGAGTATGTTACAGGTAAGGTACACAAGCTCTTTGGCTCAGAAAATTTTTGGAAGAAATTGGAGAAAAACAAGTTCATCTTACACTGATTTATTGTGATAATATAAGTGCCATCAAGTTAGGAAAGAATCGAGTTCACCACACTTCATCACACCACGACAAAACATTTTGACGTGAAATATCACTTCATTAGAGATTTGGTGCAGAAGAAGGATATTGAATTAAAGCATATAAATGTTGAAATTTGGTACCATAGGACAGGTGGTTCCCTTAGGATTTGATCTTTGGCCTAGGGAAAAGTGTCCAAAAGATTTTAATTTTTCTCCTAAATTGACTTTATAATTTTTATAAAGTTAAAATCTAATTTAAAAGTGACTTTAAGTGATAAAGTTACTAAGTCTAATTTTAAAGTGACTTTTATAAAGTCAATGAAAAATTAAAAGGAAAAAGTGACTTTGGAAATAAATGACTAAGTGGGTCTTTATTAAAGTGGGGTGAATTAAAAAATAGAAAGTGAGTTTTAAATGTGCATTTAATCTCAGCCATTGATCTAAATCTATTTCAGCCATTGGATTTAAAGATCACCCAAAAGTCACTTGGATAACCCAAAAGTCACTTGGAGTTATGTTAAAGGAGGAAAAGGAAGAAAAGATCATTCATTCTTTCATGAGCAGATTGGGAGAAGGAGAGCAAGAGAGCAAGGGAGATTTCTGGACAAGAAGGAGAAAGAGACAACAGTTTGGCACACATACCAAGTAGCTCTTCAGTAAAATTAGAACAACAGAAAGACAAGCAGAACAACAGCAAGAACAAGCAGAAAAAGCTGATTTTTTTGCTGAAAACTGAGAAGTTTCCAGGTGGTCTGTTGGGCTTAAAACGGATAAGTTTGCTTGCTGAAAAAAAATTATTTTGCTGTAATTTTTCCTGAAATTTTATTGCTGTAAAAAGGCTTTTTTAGAAATAAAGAAGAGCTCTCAAATTGGTTTTCCCCAAGAGTTGTAGGGGGTTTTTCCAGGGTCAAATTGACCAAAAATATCAGTGTTTTAATGTGTTTTAATGACTGTTTATTACTGTTGATTTCTATTTTTGCAATTTTGAGCATTCTGTAAAATTTCCAGAATTTGTGTTTTCAGCAAATTTATTTTTTTTCAACTTGTTGAATGTATGGTTATGGGAAAGGGCATTTAACTACATGGGAGAAATAAGGAGAAACTGAAAACCGGGGTGGGAAATCAGAAATTTTAACATGGTATAAGAGCTTGAGTGCTGAAGGGCAGTTTGGGACAGCAAAAGAGAAAAGTTACAGCTGTTGATTTTTCACTCAGAAAATTCCACCACACTGATTTTTCATAAACATCACATTTTATCTTTACTACAGCAGTGCTATTTTTCAGTTTTAGGACAGCAGGATGTCATTGGGATTGAGGGTGGAGGATAGGTTGGATGGGCATACAAATTACAGCGTTTGGAAGGAGATAATGCAGAGTATCTTTGAGGAGGCAGAAGTCTGGGATATCATGGTGCATACCACTCAGACCCCTGTTGTTGTGCCTACTGATGCTACTCAGTTGGATGCTTATAATAGAAAGAACAACAAGGGTAAGAGGCTGATTTTAGACGGAATCAAAGACCATTGCATTCCTCATGTGAGAGGAAAGAGCAATGCCCATGAGATGTGGAC